>JAJPUD010001499.1:117573-198575 GCA_023553655.1 Myrmecobius fasciatus | reverse complement strand
GTTTCAACACTCATTATGCCAAATGAAAGTAAAATCTTCACATGTACACACATGGGTGTACTACATAGATGCACACTTTAATAAATGCTACATTCCAGTCTCAAGTTTAAGCTGACATAGCTTTTAAAATACAAGAGAACTGAGAATGAATGCTCAAAAAAAAAAAAATCACAGCTGCTTCTACTAGACCCCATGCCTCAGCTAATACTCCCAACTGCTAAGTATATTACTATATGTACTATAGTAATATACTAGGCATATAACTAGTATAATATAACTAATACTAGAGATACATTACTATAGTAATATACTAGAGGTATATGACTGAGTGACCTCACAACCTCAAGACCTGGGTTCAAGTTCTATGTCTATGTGACTGTGTATCAGTCATGGCATTTCTGAGGGTTCTAGTCAACTCTCAAGACCAGAAGTGCAGACGAGGAAGGAAATTTTCTATCTGTATTTTAGGCATGAATCTACCAGAAACCACTTTATAGCTTCAAAACCATTTTATATATTAATCATTATTATTTATTAATTAATATACTTTATATCTCAGCTGGTTTTTTTAGTGGGATTTTCTTGGCTGGAATAATTGCTATTTCCTTTTCCAGCTCATTTTACAGATGAGGAAACTTAAACAAACAGGGTTAAGTGACTTGCTCAGAGTCACACAGCTAATAAATGTCTGAGGCCAGATTTTAACTCAGTTTTCTCCTCATTCCTAGGCCAGCACTCTATTCACTCTGCCACCTAGCTGTTCCACAATTATTTATAACTATTTTTTTTTTTTTTTTTTTGCTTTTTGCTGAGGCAATTGGGGTTAAGCGACTTGCCCAGGGTCACACAGCTAGGAAGTGTCTGAGATCAGATTTGAACTCAGGTCTTCCTGACTTCAGGGCTGGTGCTCTAACCACTGCGCCACCTAGCTGCCCCTTTTATAACTAATTATTAATAAAATGATTCTAATCTCTAAAAGAGATCATTCTGGAGTTAAAATTTATAGCATTCCCAGAATAGAAACAATATTTTACCATCAAGAAGGAACAAAGGATCAGAGTTTAGTTAATAGTTCATTTAATCAATTGCTTCATCCAGCAAAATAACAGCCACATAAACTCTCTAGGTAAGACTAGAAGTTGTAGGTATGATAGAAAATTCTCTATGTGACTTAGGCACAAATATTACAAAAGCAATTTTATTAAATAAAATTATTATCATGTAGGCATTTTTTGGCTTAGAGAAAGAAAATTTTCAAAAAAAATTTCAAAAATTTCAAACTGATTCCAAGCCTGATTCCAAGAGTCTCCACAGGCTTTTGGACGTCTCTCACAGTCACTCTGAATTTGCAGCACAGAGCATTCCCAGACATGAGACAATGTGCTGCAGTCAAGATATAGCAAGTTTGCCCCACCAAACAGAACGGTATTAGCTTAATTTCTGATTAAGCCTAAAGAATCATATTTCTAAAACTGCATATTGACTCTTGACGACGTTCCTTCCTATCTATTCAGAGATTTATTTAAGAGAAACTTCCAATAATTTAAGCAATCAGAATTTTTCCTTTACTTGTTTGGTTATTACCCTAATTCAATCAAAGCATGGAGGAAAAGAGGACTAGTCTTAGGTGGACCTATCAAGGGCTTTGGGGTCACTACCTCATGGGGAAGGAAAGGAAGTATTGAATTATACAGTAGAAGGGGAGAGTTTCCTCCTCCAAGATTTCCTAACATCAATAAAATCACAAGTTCAACCCCTTCCCTTCTCCCCCCAACCTTCCTCTTTTACCACAAGTTTTTCAAGCTCCTCCATTAGTATGATGTCAGACTCATGTCTGGAATAAATCAGGTATAACTCATATCTTTTTATACCACTGTATAAGGGAAAAACACACTAGAATGAAGCGTTCATATCATATCATTACTTTGGAAAATCATTTGGCTTTCCTGGGACTCAGTTTCTTCATCAATAGTAGAATGAAGTATTCATATCATTACTTTGGAAAATCATTTGGCTTTCCTGGGACATCAGCTTCTTCATTAGCTTAGCTCTAACATTCTATGATTGATAACCCTAAATATTAAGCAGGCAATACCAGAGGGCATAAACAGGGTTATGCCTCTTATTCTCAAAATGAAAATATGCAAATCTACATAAAAAGGCAAATCCTGGTCAAAAAGTTAACTTGGATTCTGCATATCAAAATTTTTCCTGGGCTTAAGAGTATTTTAACTTGAGTATAATTGAGACAAATAATCATTCCACTTTAAGCCAAGACAGAAAACTGACTATAGATATGAGAGAAGCCTTCAGCAAAATATCTGCAGTGGGTTATTGGGGTGGGTCAAGGGGGAATCCAGCTCTTATGATGTGAACGTAGATTCTCTTACACAGTAACAAGAACTACACAACTATGGTGGCCATCAAAGTTGGCTTTTAGGGTAAGTCTCAAACATTACTATGCCAGAAAAACATGCCTTTTCTTAAAATCTTATAATCATAAAATGAGTTATTTCATTATGTGATCAAATGGAGACTTCAGTTAGATATGCTGAACTGAAGAGGATAGATTTTTCCATCAAGATAAATAACAGTTCCTAAGGAAATAAGATATGAAAATAGGAAAGTTTTTTTTTTCCCTTAATAGCTTGGAGAAAAATATTTTTAAAAATGTTAAACACACCGTCTTGCTCGTTTGCTTCTTCTTTCCTTAGCTGTATCTGAATCCACAATATCTGCTCTGAGGCAATCTAACGTCCCAGAAAATGAAAGATGTTCTCCAAAGTACATTCGGTAGCAGAGTGGCATTGCATCCTGTGACTGAATCCCTGTATGGCTCAGAAGTGGTTTGAAAACAACCTATAATACACAAAACATTTTCATTAGCTTTGTACCTAACCCCTTACTAACAAATTCATCAAAATTTTAACTTTTGGGGATCCTAGTCAGTATATTTGTCAGAAAATTAAATACAGTTGTTACAAAGTAAGAAATACCATATGGTACAGAGGCTTCAATTCTATTTCCTAAAGTTTCTTCCTGAATTTTCACAATCTCTAAAGGTCTGCTTCCTCTCTATACAACATAACTACTAAAAAGCATTCTTCACCCTAGTTTCCAATACAATTGTTTCTGAAAGTATATACCTTATTTTCTTCTCTATAGTTCAGTCTTTTGATTTTGTTCTGTTATCTCTTATTATCTCATTAAATTGCTGAGTTGTCTGCCCCAGTCTAGTTTTCAGGAAGTAGTGTGGTACTTGAATGAGGTTTTCTGCATTCTCTTCTACCTTCTATTACTTATCTTGCTTACACAGTCCTTTCCTTTAGGGGTCTTATTTTAATTTCTGCCTCAATTTTTCCAGTGATTCCTATAGTCCTTGTGGCCAAGATATTATTTTTGGCTTTCAGGTTTTCCTTGGATTTTCTGTGGTTTGCTGAGTTCCTGAGTTTCCTTCTTGTTTTATGGGGATATAGATGTAGAGATGGAAGAATGGACTTCAGAGGCAATCAAGCTCAATCATCCTTACTTTAGAGAGGAGGAAACTAGAACTCAAGGAAGTCATATAAATAGTAATAATCATCAGAGTGGGGAATCTGAATCCAGGTCCTTGGCTTCTCTTAGCCTACAGCATTTATCCATTGTGCCTACTATTTTCTTTTATTCATACATCCAGACTGTTCCTGAACAGGGCCTTTGTGCAGGGCCAGGGCCTCCACTCCTCTCTGTCTTTTTGTATGGGAAGAGTGGATTTTGTGGCTCCACCCTCTGCCTCTCCTTGATTTTTTATGACCGTTTCCTGGTAATTCAATGTGGATACTGACCTTGGCCTCTCTCTGTCTCTCTCTGTATACTCTCCAGTCAGGAGTAGACTCCTTCCCCTGTAGTGATCCTGACAGCCCCTAGATTACTTTGGCTTAAGGTCTCTCAGTGGGTGCACAGGAGCTGAAATGGTCCTGACTCCTGCTGTGGCTCCTAATAAATGCTTTGAATATACACATTTTCTGTGTAGTAAGCTAAAGCAGTTGGCTCTCCTCTGCCTCTGCTGCAACACACTAGGGGTGAAGTCCTGCTAGCTTCAAACCCCAATACCAGCAATAAAGTCATGCTTCAGGAAAACTTGCCAGAAGTAATGCTAGATTTCCTGATGGTTCCCCTTCCCAGTGTCTACAAACTTCTGGTCATCTTTTGTTCAGTCCTGCTCTAGGGAAGTAGGAAGGAGCAGATGTGTGATTTTCTTTATGCCCACAATGGTGGCTAAAGGGGCTGTGCTGTAAGTTAGGTTGGTGGTTTGCGTGGGTAAAGGTGCTATTTTCTTGCTATTTTCTTTCCTTTAAGGTGCTTTGCCACTTCTATTAGGCTGATTAAGAATGGGAATTCTTGCATATTGGCATTGGAAAGGCAGGTTGGACAGATTGTGAAGTGCTTTAAAAGGTAAACAGTTGAGTTTGTATATAATCTTACAGATTATATACAAACAGACAGAGATCTGAATTTACTGAATGGGGAGTCATATGGTCAGACCTGAGCTTCAGGAAAAGTGTTTTGGTGATTATGTTGGAAAGGGGGACAGAGATTTAAGGCAGGCAGAGCAATCAGGAAGTCATTGATAGCTATCCAGAAGAAAAGTAATGAACAATTGCTGTCATCCATATGGTGGCCATGTGAGCAGAGAAAAGGAGCTGATGATTGCAAGAAATGTTTTAGAAGCAGAAAAGACAAGATTTGGCAACTGACTGAATATGTTGGGTAAGGAAGAGTGAGGAGTCTAGGAAAATAGCAAGGCTAAGAATCTACTGACTGGAAGGATAGTGTTGCCCTCAACAGAAACTGAGAATTATAGAAAAGGATTAAGTTTTGGGAAAAGATGATGAATTCTGTTTAAACAATTTGTTTGACATGCCTATGGGACATCTAGCTCAAAAGATGTAATAAGCAGCTAGAGATGTGAAAATGGGACATTAAAAAGAGAGAGAGAGAGAGATTAAGATTCACTTGCAAAAACTATCATAAAACCCAAGGCAAATGATGAGGTCATCAAGTGAGAATATGTATAGAGAGACTTCTGCTTTATGATTTTAAATATCTATAAATCATATATATGCATTCAGCTTGAAACATATTGGTAAAGTTACAACCAGGCAACCGACCCAATAGTACTATGGTATAGTTGGTTTTTAATGCATAAATGACATGGTAATGAAACATTTTAAAAGCTATTTTAGAAAATTTATTTGGCTTTACAAGAAAAATTTTTGTCCCCATATTCCAAGGTACTGGATGCTTAAAGATGGTAGCTGCCTGTAGTTGGCAAACTATGATTATAACTCAGGAAAAGTCTTTATCAATACACAATCATAAATACCACTCACCTGTGCATCTGCCAGCTGGACAGCAGGAAATCCCTGGTTAGCTTCTTCTACCCCTGCTACATCATCCTGACTTGTGCTGTGTTGAGAATGGGTTCCATCTAAGGTATTCTGGTCACTTGACAAAACGGTATTGAAATCTGAAGCTGAGGGAATTGTGGGAAGATTGGGGGCAACACCTAAAAATAATAACAATGTATGTTTATGTGTGTGTGAATATACAGATAGACACATCTATACATATATAAAATACACATATACACATGTACATACATAATCATTAAGTGTTTATTATATATCTACTATATGCTAGATATTGGATGTTAAAAAGAAAAAAGTTTGAAACATATTTAATGTAAGGAGGATACAACATGGTCATAGGCTAAGTACAAAGTAACTTAATCCCAATTGACTCAACCCAAAAAAAAAAAAGAAAGAAATCCAAAGTATTCACTCATTCCATATTTCTTGAATAAATGAATGCTGATTCTCAATATTATGCTTCAGAGAAATCTCAATAATAAAAAAAAGATTCCACTCTGTTTAAAATACTGTAATTTTATCTTGCCATTTTATCTTTTTCTCTTTTCTGCTTTTAAACTAAATTTTCAGACATAGTGTATCTTGTCTTAAATGATTTCATTTAGATATTTTTACATATTTGGTTATGCAAAGGTACAGTTTGATATAAATCCTCTTATTTAATGCAGGGATACCTATTTTTCAAATCATTAACATTAACAAATCATTTCTATTATGTGCTATATAAAGCCCATGAACTCTTTTTGCTCTTTTTTTTTTTTTTGGGGGGGGGGGTGAGGCAATTGGGGTTAAGTGAATTGCCCAAAATCACATAGCTAGTAAGTGTTAAGTGTCTGAGGTCAGATTTTAATTCAGATCCTCTTGACTTTAGGATCAGTGCTCTATACACTGTGACATCTAGTTGCCCTCTTATGCAACAAACCCTTAACTAGTTTTTGAAGAGGCAAACGTTTCATAGAAGGTTCATATCTGTCATATCTCTAAAGTAAAACTCCACGATAAGTAAAAACAAAAACAAAAACCCACCATTCCAAGTACATGAAAAGGTCAACTCAACAATACCTGTTGGAAGACTATTGTGTCCTGACTTTGGAGCAGGAGATTCTTGTACCACACTTCCTCGATTGCCCACAGCATTTGACATCCAATTATAGAAGCTGACAGAGGAAGGCTCAGATAGCAAAGGATGTTCAGATAACATGTCTGTGGCTACTGTATTTCCTGTAAATACAATTTTTTTGAGTACAGTATTTTTGATTGTGTTATTTGCAAAGTTACAGACAAAACTTATTAAGAAATTATTCCTCAATAGTTGAGAAATATTTTGGAGTTTCTTTTATAAAAAAGCATTGCATGATACCGATGCTATGACACAAAAGTTTACTTTTATCTTAATGGGAAGAGATTTGAAATGAAGTATAATTAGTTCAAAAAGAAATTCAGCTAATGACAAGAATCATTAATAGTAATGATGCTGAGAACAAATGGAAACTAGCACTGAGCACAGAGGACAAGAAAGACAAATGAACTGTCATCAATATAATGGTTTCTGAAGATGTGTTATGAGTAGATAATATGAACAACCAATTACTGAACTTTCTGTGGAATATGTAGTGCTGAGAGAGAAGCAAAACATAAACATAGTCCCTGCCCTCAAAAAACTTAATACGTAGTTGCAGTAAATTACTTGAAGCCTCCATTTAAAAACAGAATTTAAACTATCAATATTAATTTCACTTAAGAAAAATAAAACAAAACCTCAATTTTTCTTTAAGAACATTTTCCTCATTTTCAAGCCAAGAATATAAACTCTTTGGGTACAGGGACTCTCACTTTTTTCTTGCTGCATTTCAAGAGCCTTCCACGGTTCTTTGAATATAGCAGGTACTTAATAAATGCTTGCTTAACTACAAGGAATACCTGTTCTTGTTAGAGAACTACTTTTAACTGTTGTAGCACTTCTCTGAGGAGTCCCTTCCAGAAGATTATGCAAGCTTGGAAAACTCCCAGTCAAATAACTAAGTAGACTCTCCTTCCTTGGACTTTCTTTGACAGGCATCCCAGAACGGCCCACATGCACTGGTGAATCTGTGGCTGTGTCTCCACTGGTGTAGCTCAGAGAATGGTATGGATGTATACCCTGAAGAAGAAACACATAGAAGGAATTATGGAATTTTAGAACTGGAAAGAACCTTGGTAACCATTTTAGTCCAGCCCATAATATTAAAAATGCATGAAAAGTATGCTTGAATAGTTCCCCTAAGAAAAAGGAATAAATAAAAACAGCCACCAAATCAGCAATTGCTCACTGATGAACTAATGCTCAAGTTTAGTTGTCCCTTGGCTGTAGGTTAACCCTATAAACTGTGAATTAGAAGAAATTTCTACTTTTGGATTTTTTTCCTTACACCTAAAATCTTCCTTCTTTCCTCCCCCCCTCCCCCATCCACTTCCATCTTCCTCTATCTGAGGATAAGCAGGAACCTTAGATAGCCCCTCCTCCCTGGCTTGGATACCTCTTTACCCAGCCCCCTCCTCTCAGCAGCAGACTAGCTACTTGCCTGCTGGGTAATCAAGGAGATGGCTTAATGAGGGTCACTCTGGCTGGTAACATTAGTGGCTGATAATCAAGATATTTTGTCAATTATCTATATATTAACAGCTAATAGCTAACAATGATAGAGCACTTTAAGATTTCCAAAGTGCACTTATTATTACCTCATTTGATCCTCACAAGAATCCTATGAGGAAGGTGGCTATCCTTAGAACCAAAAGAGGCTTCTTGCTGAGCAGAGGCTGGCACTCAAGAAATACTTTATTATTCAAATTCATTTATCAATAAAGTGTCCAGGGTCACACAACAAGTAAGTTAATCATAATTCAAACTCAGTTCTTCCTGACTCTTGAGTCTGATTCTTTATTCATTAATAATGATTAGAAATGACAAGAACCAACAATTGGTCTCTTGCATGGTTTATGTTGATTTCTTGAAAAGCACACATGTTCAGAGAAGCTAAGCCATTTGCCAAGGGGCACATACACTAGCAATGCTATAAGGCTTTGAATTTTGTCATTTTGTCACTGAACCACAGCCATGCCTTAACCTAAAGAAGCAAAATCAGGAAAGCCAATCCCATCAAGGAAGCTGTTTTGAACATATTCAAGTAAAGATTCTAAAGACAATGCACAATAACATCAACAGGAAATGTCAATGGAGAAAGGACCTGATTCTGTACCACCACCAAGGACAGCTACCACCAACAGAAAGATAAAGTCCCAAAGCCCTAGGAATAGCAGCACCCACCAGACCACTGATCCTGTTTACACCCTGACCATCACAGCCATCATTCATGGGAAAAAAAGACACTTGCAGACATAGGACCTGGCAAGTACCTCTAGAAGTATTAAAGCCCAAGCCTCCTCCACAGCCCAAGCAAGTGAAGAGCCAGAAAAGTTTTCTGGAGACTCAAGTCCTTGGGCACCATCAAAGGCTTCAATATAATAAAATGACAAGGCTTTATAAATTAAAATGGCCCTAGAGAAGAAGTTATGCTGTATCCTAAGGACAACTGTGACTTTCAATTAGATTTTCAGTTGAAACTTTCTCTATATACCATCTCTTCCAGAGCTATAATATAGGAATGCCTTCCAAAGTCAATGAACAAAGTTGACTCAAATAAAATAAAGAAAAAAGCATTCACAGTACTCACTGAAAAGCCAAATTCCAGATATTTGCTGTTATAAAGGGCTACAAATTTATAGATGTTCCAAGAGTCTTCCCCTAGTGATGTTAAAGAGCACTGACCAAGTTATTTTAGGTAGCCCAGAGAAAGCCGGGTGAAATTATATGCAGAGCTAGTAAACTGCTTTTCATAGAAGCAATCCAGGATTACAATCTTTCCCTACTTCTAGGGTACTCTCAGAGTACTTAATAAAAGGTAGAGATTTCATTTCCGATTTGATAAATGGTCAAAATATAAACAAACAATTCTCAAAAGAATTGCAAACTATTAGCCACCATGAATGAAGAACATGCCAAAAGAAATGGAAATCAAAATTTTTGAGATTTCAATTCACACTCAGCAAAAGATGACAAATGATGGGAATGGTCACTGTTGCAGGGGTTGTGGAAAAATAAGGAGACTAAGGCTCTTAGTGAAGCTCTAAATTGGTCCAACTTTTCTGGAAAGGAAGAAAATGACTAAAATGTTCATACCCTTTGACCAAGTGACACCATATTTGAGTCAGGTCAAAGACAAAATGGTTCTATAGATATATAAAATATTGCTTTTCTTAGTAACAAAGAGCTAGAAACCGAGCAGAAGTCAATTATCTGGAGAACATCTAAATAAACTCTGGTACATGAATATAACTGGGATATAAGAAACAATAAATATGAATATAGAGAATCATGGCAAGTGTTACATGAACTGATGAAAGGTGAAGCAGGTACAGACCTAGAGCAATGGAAATGGAAACAACCAACGCCAAAGAATTTAAATGAATGTTACTGTTATTATTTTATCAAGTTGTATAAATTATTCTTTTGGTAATTTGGTATAACCTTAAAAGTGCAAATTAAACTTTGTAGGATCATTTGGCATTTGCTGCCCTCTCCTGAGTCCTAAGTACTATTATTTGTTAAGGCTTATATCTAAATATATTTAAAAGAATATGCTTATAGTATCTAATGACATTAAATTCAAAAGTGAAAATTACAAACTAAACAAAATATATTAATATGAAATTCCAAATATTTTTACATGATTTCTTCACTTAAATGCACAATATGAAGAAACATAAGACCAAATAATAATAATAATAATAAAAAGCCAACTAGCTGTAACATACCTTTATTTTTAAAGCAGAGTCACTGTGGGTGTGTGTCTTTGATAATTTCCTCATGATCTCAGCTCCACTTACAGGTCCAGAAGAAACACCCCCTTGGGGAGGCCGGTTGGCTATTCCCTCTAGAAGCATAGTGTGTTCACTGACGGTTGCTGAAACATTCAAAAATCAATGAATTAAATATGGATGAACTGATCTGTCTTTGACCAAATTTGTAGACAACTGCACGTAGATTTACATGTTCCTATGGCAACTGATCTGTCCTAAATGTACTAAGTCACTACTTCATTCTCCACTAATACAACTTTATCTTTCCTCCTTATCAGAAAAGGAAGAAATATTCTGATCCATATGAAAATATTATGCTTCTTCAGCATCAGTACAGGTTTCTTATAATCATGATGTGTATATGGATTAAAAAATTTGAATAAATGATATTTCTTCCTTTCTTGATAATGAGGATAGACAAAGTATTCTAAAAAAATATTAAGGCCCTCTGGTAAAAACATTATATTTTGTTCTCTATTCATATTTTAATTTAGTTTCAAATACTATCAATATTAGTGTCCTATATTGCTGACATCCTATAAAAAGTAATTATTCTTCATAGGCAAAAACTAAGATTACAAAATTACCTGCATCAAATTCAAATTCGGCACCATCGGCACTAGTATCACTCTGAAGACCACCACCACTGTCTAGTCCCAGTCCATCCTCATGGTCATGGTTCACCATAGCCTGGGGTTTCAAGGCTTGAGCTGGCCTGTGTAAGCTGACACCTTTAAAAGCTGGTGTGACCACAATGAATTTCATCCATTGCCTTGCAAGTGCAACCAGACCTTTTTTTAAAGTTACTAAAGCAGGAAGTCCATCACTCTGTAACAATAAGAGAGTTTAAAACAGCCTTCCAGAAATGAATCAAATGCCTATGTTCTCAAATGTATACAGAAGAAATGGAAATGATGGGACTAAGTGAGGGTAAAAAGAGTGTGTAACAGGCAAATCAAGTTTAAGCAAAAGTAATCTTTCTATTCTGCCCCTATTCAAAATTACTTGAGAAAACCAGGTAACAAATAAGGTCAAAAATTGAAGTATTCCATCATACAAATATAAAGTAACTATGATCATTACAACTTTAGAGATGGAAAAGACCTGAGAATTCATCTAGTTGTACTTTTTTATTTATTTTTGTTGTGTTTTAAATATACCAAAAAAATGTGACATTTTATAAGGCAAAAAAATGACAGACTCTATACTCAATATGATCCATGTGTGGACAAGTATAATGCAACTGAATGGGCAAATATTCTGAATCATCACAAGTCAAAAGAACATATTTCCAATTTTAAAAATCATTTATTCTATGGGTCCATTTGTGCTTATTCATTTAGCTAATTCTTCAGTCAAAAAACAGGCATGTTTTTTTGTTGTTTTTTTTTTTTTAAATTTTATTTTATTTGCATAACATATGTGTGGGTAATTCTTCAACAATAACCCTTACATAGCTTTCCATTACAAATTTTTCCCCCCAACTTCCCCACCCTTTCCCTAGATGGCAGGATATCCACTACATGTTAATTATGTTAAAATATTGGCAAATCGAATATATGTATACATATTTCCAAACTTATCATTGTTGTGCAAGAAAAATCTTATCTACACAAACGATATAGCAGATAAAGGAAACACAATGTAAGCAAACATCAATCAAGGAGTATGAGAATGTTATGTTGTGGTCCACATTTCACATCCCTCTCTCTGGGTGTATATGGCTTTCTTCAGTGAACAATTGGAGGTGGTTTGAAACATATCATTGTTGAAGAGAGCCATGTCCATCAGAATTAATTGTCATATAGTACTGTTGTTGCCGTGTATAATGATCTCCTGGTTCTGCTCATTTCACTCAGCATCAGTTCATGTAAGTCTCTCCAGGCCTCTCTGAAATCATCTTGCTGGTCATTTCTTACAGAACAATAATATTCCATAATGTTCATATACCATAATTTATTCAGCCATTCTCCAATTGAAGGGCATCTATTCAATTTCCAGTTTCTAGCCACTACAAAAAGGGCTGCCACAAACATTCTTGCACATGTGGGGCCTTTTCCTTTCTTTATGATTTCTTTGGGATATAAGCCCAATAGAAATGCTGCTGGGTCAAAGGGTATGCACAGTTTGATAACTTTTTGAGCATAGCTCCAAATAAACAGGCATGTTTTTTAAAAAATGGCTAATCTAGCTTAATTTTGTCAAAAGAATAATACTAAGATATAATTGGATTATATAAATATGTAATTACTTCAAACAAAATAGTTTACTCTGGATGATGTCACTATATTGCAGACTCTAGCTCTACTACACTGTAACTATTCCAGTAACCTAGACAGTTTCACAAATGAGAGCGAATAATTGTGGAAAGTGGACAAACCAGCTAACTGGTTTCCCAAAGCCACTGAAACTGTCTTAATGCTTTTTTGGTGAGTGGGAGTAAGGGCCTTGGTGAATCCCTGCCCTGAGCAAGTTAAACCAGGGTTTTGTTAGAAAGTAGTGAAACTGACCTTGAGATCTGACTGGTTCAGGGGTCTAAAGGCCCCAGCTGTAACATCACTTCCTAATCATCTGATATAAGAGCATCATGAGAAACATTAGTCTTCCCTTAGAAACAAGAGTCAGCTCCATAGCTTCTCTCAGCAGCCTGGAGTGGCTGGCTATTAGCTGCTGAATGAACTCTGGACAAATGGCTCTTTCTGACCCATGTCAAGCCTAAACCATTGGGAGCTATCCTGAAGCAGATCTAGTCCACCACACAGCTTTGAGGACAGCTGAAGTAAATGGCCTGAGAAACACAAAACCTACTTCACTGTGATACCACTATATTTACTGAATCTTTTCTATCTCCCTCCTTTTTTAGCCTTATCTCTATTCACATGTGCCTCATCATCTTTCTTCCTGTCATCCCTACTTTCTTTTTCTACTCCAGCTTAGAGAGAATGTAGAAATGTAATGTCTCAAATTAATGTTCATTAAAAAAAAATTCTACATGCATGATTTTGAAATTTAAAATATGGATGCCAAACCTAAGTTGAATGTTTGTCTTTGGGACTTCATTCCCCCCCTTAACAAATCAGAGGCCTTCAAGAGGATTAAGATTTTCCCGGGGTAGAAAGCTAATTCTTCCTTTTAGTAACTCACCATTGTCGCATCATCAATGATGGAATAATTTGCCTGGTGGAGATAGTGGTGTAGGATGTTGCAAAGTAAACATGAAGGATTTTCTTGGAGAAAACGAGCAAGTTTAGTAAGTCTGTTGTATTTGCTTCTTAACGGAAAGTGCATGCTTTTATTCTGAAACAAACATCAAATATTAAAAAATGGCATATAGATATGACCAAAGATCCTCTTAAACATAAGAATTCACTGGTTAATTTATTATATGGGCTAATAAATTACTGATAAATGAAAGCATAATGTAGTCATTCAAAATAAGGTGGGCTTTACATTTTCATTGTTAAAAAAATATATCAACGATATGTACATACCTCCAAGGCCTCTGTCATTATACATCCCATCACAGCACAAATTCTTAAAGTTCCTTCAGTTTCTAATTTGTTTAAAGATGATTTCAGTTGATCAATGGGAACAAGCCAAGCACCTACAGCAGGTGTAGCAGTACTTAAAAGATTCAGCTGCCTGGTTACAAAAAACATTATTCATTATCAGACTATTTGTATTTCAATGGTGTGTCTTTATTGATTAAATGTGGCTTTCTATTGACTTAATCTTAAACAAGACAGAAGTGATACCACTGAGCTGGCTGCTCTACTCCCACACAGTTTACAAAGTGTCTTAATGTCTTCATAAGGCAAATGTGAAAATATGACCATTCTGGGAGCATAAAGACAAAAACAAAGAGTACAATATGAGAAAATTTCATTTGGAAAGAGATCATTCTTTTCCCAGAGGAGGAAGGCTTCAAGGAAAAATGAATAAGGTACTGGGCTTTAGAGTA
This sequence comes from Myrmecobius fasciatus, assembly GCA_023553655.1. NCBI lineage: Eukaryota > Metazoa > Chordata > Mammalia > Dasyuromorphia > Myrmecobiidae > Myrmecobius > Myrmecobius fasciatus. Next base: position 184,307 of record JAJPUD010001499.1, on the reverse strand, counting down.
AAGAAAACCTGAGTTTAACTCTTACTTCAAATACTTATTAAATGATCTCAAGGAAATTATGTAACCCCCCTGGGCTTCAGTTTCTTTGTGTCTAAAATGAGAAGGCTGAACTTGTTGATTTCCAAGATCCCTTGCAGCTCTAAATAAATGATTCTATCAGGATATGGCAGTCTAACTGAACTCTGAAGAAGAAAAGGACTCTAGGTAAAGTGGAGATGAGTAGCTGTACCCCAAGTACACAGGGTATTTTTTGCAAAAAAGGGAAGAATAAAGATGGAATGTCTTTAGTGATAAGGTACATATGATAGTCCAAATTGGTGAGTTCAGAGAGCAGATAAGGAGGAATGGTGGGAAATAAAATCAAAAAAGGTAGGTTGTGGGCAAATTATGAAGGGCTTTAAAAGCTAGATTGAGAAGTTTGTATTTTATTCTATAGGGGTGAGGTCAGACTTAAGCCTTCTAAAAATTAGTTCGGTCCAGTGAAATGGATGGAAGAAAAGAAGAGTGAAAATTAGGAGGCTATTACAAGAAGGTAAGGAGTAGTGACAGCTTGATCTAGGTTGGCAGCCATGTAAGTGGAAAGAAAAAATATGGATACAAGAGATGTTTTAAAGTTAGGAGATATATGTAAAATTGAAGAAATATTCTTTAAAGCATGAAATAGTACTCAAATATCAAAATGAATTAATTTTTATAGTCTCACCTAGAGAAGGTGTGTGTAGGTGACCTCACATTGGTTGGAGCAGCAAAACTAAACCAAATTTCTTTGATAGTCAACTTCATGCTGCAGGAATCTGGTGGGGGAGGCATTAGAGGGAGATCTTTTTTCAAATCATCCGATTCAACTCCTTCATCCTACATACACAAATAAAAAGACACAAAACAACCAGCACTAATCGTTAAAATTTTGAAAGTCTGTGACAAATTTTAAGACTTTCAGAAATCACCCTGTCACTCCTCTGCCCTTGGTTAGCCTGTGCATTCTTTTCATGCCTGTTTTACCAATGAATCAAGTGAAACCCAGGGAAGTTAAAGTCACACAGGTAGTACTTTTATGGCATAAGAACAAAAATACAGGTTTCTCTACTTTCAGAGCAAAACATTCTTTCTTTACTGTGACAATAAAACATCTATAACTAAGACTTCTCTAAGTCCTAACTTGTGGTTCAAAGTTCCATAACCTCCAATAGTGATACTTTGTGGACTCAGGTTTTTATATTCTCCAAGAAATGGTAGTAGAAGAGATAGTTTCTTTCATCCATGATCTTACAACAGCTGTTCTTGATAATAGCTTTCTGGTTTTGAAGAGGTTCCCAGACTGCTAAAGCAATGTACCCAAGGTCCCATGTATAATTATAGAACAGAAAAGAGAACTCAGATATATACCTCAAGGAACAGGAAAGCCTTGGAAGACATATTTCTCAAAAATATTAAATGAAATAAACTGGATCATTTATCTAAATAGTTTTTAAATCACTTTTAAGACTGGAAGAAAAAATAGTAACATCTAGAATTTTTTTTAAAGCAATAAAATAGATGAAACCTTTGCAACAATGAGGGATATACTGAATTCAAATGTGTGTGTGTTTTTTCTCTCTCTAACTCTTTGTTTACTAATAAATGTTTCTTCAAAAAGTAGTTGCCCAAGAGCTGGGGCATGGCTAAACACACTGTGGTATATAAATATAACTAAATATCATTGGGCTACAAGAAGAAATAAATATGTAAATAGGGGAACAAAGAAAAATTTTTTAATTCATATTCATATTTATGAATTGATGCAAAATGAAATAAAAGCAGGAAAAATCATACACAATTATGATAATATAAATGATAATGACAACAAAATAATCAAAATTAAAAGCTGTAAAATAATATTGACTAAACTTGGCTACAAGGAAGAGAAAGAAGACACCACTTTCCTCTAACCTCCCTCCTTCTTTGTATAAATTTGGGACTGTGTGAAGCAACACACACAATCAGAATTTTTCCATATGTTGGTTTTGCGGAATTGTGTTTCTGTCCCTCCTTTTCTACTCTTTGTTACAAGGAATTGTTCTCTAGGAATAGTTCTGCAAGAAAGAATATGTTGGGACAATGTAAAAGCAAAAGATATCAATAAAAAATTAAAATCTGAATCGTTTTAAAAGGCCTACATCTAAAAAAAATATTTATAGGTAAAGTGACTGATTTCATTTTGTTAAAAGGTTTACTATGACATGTTAAAGTTTGTATGCATTAACAATTTCTTATTTTGAATGTTTCTTTGTTTCTGTGGATTCAATGTGTAGCAACAAAAAATTTTCACCCTATGAAGAAAAAAGATATGTAACCTACAGTTTAACAGAGTGCCCTACTCAAACCTTGTTATCTAAAATTCGACTAAATACAGATTCTGGACTTATTAAATGACATAATATGAGACTAGACTTTTAAAAAATTGAAATCCCACAAATGCTTTTTATTACAGTATTAAAACTGATGCTTGATATTTCTTAGTTTCTCATCTTTGTTCTTTGTTCAACTAAATGCTTGGTCAAGATATGGGAAATTCAAAGATTAAAAAGACACAGTCTATTACCCATGAAATAGACAAGTGGATGTTTTACAGGAAACACTGATAACAATTTAATTAGAGAAACTAAACTTTTAAAATAAAACAAGTAAATGTGCTCCAGAAATTTTCTGAGTCACCAACCTGTTCATCTGAAATTGAATTTCCATTTATGTCTGAGGAAGGGCTTATTCGGTCACAAGGAAGATTATCATCAGATACATCAGTATTATAACCACTGCCAGTTGGGGAATCAGAAGAATTATTGGACGTCAGCAGCCCACCTCTTTCTGTGGCATTAGATTTACCCATAATTCCAATAGTATTGTATAAAATAGCACCAGATTGTCTTCCTCCTATAAAGACAGATGTTCATTTATTAAACCAGGAATAGAAAAGTGTTTGAGTGCTATTCTCTGAAGTATTTGCTTTTTTCCCTCAATAGCATCTTATTTTTCCAAATACATGTGAAGATAAGTTTTCAACATTCATTTTTCTAACATTTTGCTTTCCAAAATTTTCTCCCTTTCTTGCTTACCTCCTCCCTCCCAAGATGTCAAGCAATCTGATACATATACAATATTTTTAGACATATTTCCATATTTGTCATATTGTGCAAGAAAAATCAGACTAAAAGGGAAAAAAAGAAAAAAAAAAAAGAAAAAGCAAACAAACAAAGATGAAAACACTATGCTTCAATCCACAGTTTCCAGTTCTCTCTTTGGATGTGGATAATATTTTCCATTCCAAGTTTATTGAAATTGTCTTGGATCACTGCACTGCTGTAAGAAGAGCTAAATCTATCATATCATAGTTGATCATCACATAATCTTTCTGTTACTGTGTGTACACAATGTTCTCCTGCTTCTGGTCATTTCACTCAGCATCAATTCATATAAGCCTTTCTAGGCTTTTCTGAAATCATTTGATTTGATGATAAATGCTTATCATTTCTTATAAAACAATAATATTCCACTGCACATCTATCTATATCTATATCTATATGTATTTATATGTGTGTATGTATATCTATATCTATTTATTTATATATATATATATTTATATCATATATATAGATAGATATAGATATAGATATACATACACACATACACACCATAACTTATTCATCCATTCTACAACTGATGGGTATCCACTCAATTTCCAATTCCTTATCACTACAGAAAAAGCTGCTATAGACATTTTTTGCACATGTGAGTCCCTTTCCCTCCTTTAAGATCTCTTTGGGACACAGATCCAGTAGTGACACTGCTGGATCAAAAGGTATGCACTGTTTTATAGCTCTTTGGGTATATTTCCAAAGTGCTCTCCTGAATACCTAGATCACTTTACAATTCCACCAACAATGCTTTAGTGTCCCAGTTTTCCCACATCCTCTCTAACATTTATCATTATCTTTTCCTGTCATGTTAGTCAACCTGATAGATGTGAAGTAGTACATCAGAGTTGTCTTAATTTGCATTTCTCTAATCAATAGCGATTTAGAAAATTTTTTCATGAGTAGAAATGAATTTAATTTCTTTATTTGAAAATTGTCTATTCATATGCTTTGACCATTGATCAATTGGGGAATGATTTATATTCTTATAAATTTGATTCAGTTTGTTATATTTTAGAAATGAGGCTTTTATTTCTCTGAAGTATTTGTATAAATTCCTAAATAAAGGGAATTTTATGATTTTCTCTACCAAAAAGATTTTTGCATAAAAAAAGTTGCAGAAATTGCTGATCTAAAGAAATCAAAATTTATATTCTCAATATTACCATATAATTAAAACTGAAAGCTTCATGAAAATTAAACTTTGTTCTTTTTTGGGAGGAGGGGGCATGAGACAATTGGAGTTAAATGGCTTGCCCAAGGTTATCCAACTAGAAAGTGTTACATGTCTAAAGCTAGATTTGATCAGGTCCTCCTGACTGCAGGGGCAGTGCTCTATCCACTGTGCCATCTAGCTGTCCCTAAACTTTGTTCCTTTCACTTACCCACACATACGTCCTGTAGTCTTCATGCCTCCTCACTGGGAATCTATCAACCTGACATATTCTCCTTTCCCATCTTTGCCCTGAAATCCTTGGCTCCCTTTAAAAAATCAGCTTCAAGGCCACCTTCAGCAAGAGGCCTTTCCTGACCCAGGCTCACAAGTGCTCATATCAACATTTCCAAAAGTGTCTTGTATTTGTATTATTTACTTATTTTGCTGAGGCAATTGGGGTTAAGTGACTTGCTACAGCCAGGAAAGTGGTTAGGTGTCTGAGACCAGATTTGAGGGCTGGTGCTCTATCCACTGCTCTACCTAGCTGCCCCTTGTATTTATTTTATATAAATTCTGTGTGTACCTATAGATCAGAAGATCAGAAAACTACAGCTCACATGCCAAATCCTACCTGCAATAAAATAAAATTTTATTTAGAAATATAAAAATATAAAAACCATTCTTAGTTGTAAAAAGTAGGTAGTGGCTGGATCTATCCTTTGGACTGCAGTTTGCCAACTCCTGCTATAGAGATTTGGTTGTGTTCTCTGAGAGAATGCAAGTTTCCTTAAAGTCACAGATTTTTGTCTTTGTACCCCAAACCCTCTACCTTTTTTATAATTTACTGTTTCCCTAAAATCTCAGCTCAAACTCCACTTTCCCCATGAAAAGTCCTGATTCCGGCTCCCTACACCCAGTTCTTCCCTGCCCTTCAACAAACAGAAGCATATAAGTGCTTTGAGGATACCAACTACTTCATTTTCGACTTTGTCTCCTCTATGACTGGTATGATTGCACAAAGTGAGTGCCTTCATACAGATTTGACATTTTGAATTTCATTATAAAATCCCCAACACAACCTCCCCATGTGATATTCACCTTTTATTGTCAGGTTTTCCAGGCCACACTCAAACATGATCCAGCCCCACTTTTCTTGGCTAGGGCCAACTCGAGTCACATCTGGAATGGCTTGATGATCAGTTTCATCCACAAAAGTAAATTCATCCAACTCCTCAAGAGTAAATAAAACCTTTGACTTCTCAAAAGGAATAGCAGTAATGGCACAAGTCCCATTATCTATTTCCAAAATAAAGTAAATAACAATAGTTCTTTTATGGGTGATTTAAGTTATTGTGAACAATTTTAACTATTGATAGATTGAAACTCTGAAAAAAGATAATATGTATTTCATTAGCATACAACCTTTTGAAATTCCCAAATATATTTTAAATAATAAAAATGTGGATAACTTTTATTTGCCTTTTTTTTTTAAAGAGGAAAACCTGAGAAATATGAAGTCTTCAAAGTCAAGAAAGATTGCCTTAAAAATCTAGAATAAAAACTACTGGGGGAAAAAAACTGAAAATAGTTGTATTTCCATATTCATATCACTATGAATATTCCATTTATTCATCATCATATAGACAAAATAAAACACTGGTGAAAAAAAGAAAAAAGAAAATAAAAATTCTTAGACTAGAACAGAAAATCAGTACATAATAAACTTAGGTATATAAAGATTTCCCTCAGAAAGTTATTTGCCTCTAAGTACCCTGTAGATAATTAGGGCTCTAGCTTGATTATGATGAAAAAGAATTTTTTAAGATAGTTCAGGGTCATAGGTCATTTTAATTCTTTCAAAAATTAGCAGCAATTTTTTTCATGGCACTGCAAATAAGCAAGCAAAGTGAAGGATGTGCTACAGATCACACACAAAGGATAGAAATCATTACCAAGATAAAACACATCATTTGGATTACATGAAAAAGAAATAAATCTAGAATATGAAGTAGATGTCCTTCAGATGGGAAAAGGCTAAATCAGTGAGGGTACATGAAGGTAACGGAATATTATTATACTTGAAGCAATGATGATGAAGAACAGAAAAGCAAACATTCAGATGAACTGATGCAATGAAGTCAGCAGAGACAGAAAATATACACCTACAGCAACAACAACAACAACAACAACAACAAAAACCTACCTCATTAACAAACAGAAACAAATTTCAACATTATAAAGAACAAGCATGGCCCCAAAGAAGAAAAAGACTCCTCCTCTCCATTCCTACCACTCAATCCTCATCTCTTTGCAGAGGTGTGAGGTCCTCTCACAAGAATGGTGCACATATTTTCAAATTTTTTTTTGATGTATTGATTGGTACAGAGGGAAATTTAAGTGATATAAAAACAAAAGACTGCAACAAATTTTTTTTTTTTAAAATGCTCTGAGAAGAGTTCTAGTTAAGATGGCAATATAATACATCATAGAGAAAGCCTGATTTTCCATATCAACCTCAGTAATCGTATTAAAACGGGCCCTAGAAAGACTAATGATAAAGAATACAAAATAAAAACAGAAATAAGTCTTTCTATCCAGGTCAGAACTGCACAAGTTGGCCACAATAGATGAGGAGGCAAAGAAACCATCAGGTAGATGGGCCAGAAGCTGGTGAAAACAAGTCTCATACCTGGACAGCCAGTGCAAACTCTGGAACAGAGATTGTAAGCCAGCAGAGGAAAGGAGTGGATCACAAAAAGGAAATCATGGGGAACTTCTCCAAGTGAACCAAAAGACAACCAGGATAATTTGAGTATAGAATGCAGGAAACATGTACCTTCCCAAGGCACCTGCAGCTGAACATTCAGGAAAGAACTCCTGAAGAAGGTAGAATTTGAGCTAAATATTCAAGGAAGCAAAAGATGATAAGAGAAAGAATGGGGAGAGACCATTCCAGGCATGAAGGAACAGCCAGTATATAGGCAGGGACAGAAAGGGACTGTACACCAATATGATGGGACCATATAAGGAGAATGGAAAGTCAGGAAAGAACCAGGCAGCAAAGTTTTAAATTGGCAGCTGAAAAAGGGTCCTGCCCTTATTGGCTTTTTCCTTGCCTGAGCACTATGAAGATAAGAGGACCTGTGAGTTCTGTTTTACTTCTCTTCACTCTCTAGGAGAATTCTAAGCCTACTTCTTAGACCTGAGCCAGACGCTTCTTTATTCTAGAGCAAAACTGCTTAGTTATTTCATGAGTTTAGTATTGTTGGTACTCTCAAATCAAGGCTAAAAGATAAGTCTCAGAAGAATCAACAGCTGGTTTCTCTCCAGATATTCCAGTTGAATGGGAAAGGAGAATAGTTTCCTTCTATTTAGAGTCTTTAATGAATAGACTTCTCCATAAGAATGGCAAACCCCTTTGGGTACCTGTTTCACATCTTGCTTGGTAGTTATTGGAAGAGGTTCTATAAAAAGATTTCTCTATAACCATTAAGGACTCATAGTTAACCAACAATAAGCACAAGGGAATCTTCTATCTTTTTCAATTTTATACTTTCCTCTTCTCTTAAATCCCTTGCCTTTGTCCCTATTACTGTTTTTCTCTTTGATAAACCTTAACCTTCCTTGGATGACATTCATCATCTGTCTTCCTCCTCTCTTGTTCAGAAACTGAATGAAGCTGGAGGAAAACCTTATTCATTCTAAGTAAAATACAAATCTATGTTATCTAACCTTACCTGTGTCCTTAACTGCAACAAGAAAATCCTTTTATTCTTCCTTAATTGAGTTGGTATTTCACTCCTTATAAAAAACTATTTTGAATATTCTCTCTTCCTAAAACTCCTTATACTTCCTCTTCCCTCTCTTAGTTGAGTCTTTACTTCCATAGTTTTTGAAAAAACAGGCCATTCTTCATCTCAACCCCCCTCGACAACATCTCCCACATCTTCCTATCTTCCTGGGATTGGCAGGTCTTTTGACAGAGACAAAGTAGTCATCCTTGCCAAGCCTCAGCCCTTTATAAAGACATTTGATTGCATTATGTTCTATCTTCTCCAATGGACTGCATACTCAATCATCCTCCCATCCTCAAATCTCCAGCTTTTCCTTATCATCTAGTTCCTTCTCTACTTCCTTTAAACAAGCCCAAATTCATCTTTTCGTTAAAAAAATCTCTGCTGAAACCTACTATTTACTCAATATATCTGTGCTCTATAGCTCTATTTTTCCTTTGCATATTGTGTTGTATATAATTAAAAACATTATTTGGAAAACATTGTTCAGAAAAGTGATCCATAAGCTTTACTAGGCTACCAAAGAGTCCATGACCCCCTCCCCCAAAAAAGATTAAGAAATTCTGTCCTCTACTCTCTCTTAAGAAACCTCATTAGCTTCCATGGGTTTAAATTCTCAACTCCATATATCTACCCTCTGTTTCTTCACTTAGCTTTAGCCCTACATCACCAATTACTTGTTGGACATTTCAAACTAGATTATTATGAATACATGTGAAACTTAAAGTCAAAAAACTACACTAATATTCTTACCCTCTAAGGCCTATTTCTTTCTAAGCTTCCCTATTTCTGTCAATGGCACAATCATACTGTCACTGCCTTAGGTTTATAACTTGGTATCAACTCAACTCCTCATTCCCCATCATGCCACACATCCAATCAGTTGCCAAATTTTGTTTCGACTTTCACAAACGTTTTTCCTATGAGGCCCTTCCTCTTCACTCATACCTTAGTCCAAGCCCTCATCATTTCTTTCCTAGATCAATCAGTGGAAAAGCTTTATAGTTCTTCCCAATTTAAGTCAGCCCATAGAGCTGCATGTCACAATTGTAATTTTCCTTCAGTGCAGATTTGATCATGTTACTCCTCTCTTCTCCTGAGTCCAGTGGTTTCCTATGGCCCCTAAGATTGGACATAAACTCCTTTGCTTGGCTTTTGAGACCCTTTATCATCTGGTTCCAACCTGTCTTTCTACCCTACCTGGACACTCCTCCCCCTCTGACACTGTATAATGTCTTTGCTCCACTAAACAAAATGGTAACAAGGCGCCGCAGTCATATAGTGCTTAATTTTATCATTAATATTAGTTATACACATGTATTCTCACTTCATTTTAAGAAAAACTCTGGAAATTAGCCTGCATTAAATTTTGCTCTCTGTATTATAGAAGAGGAAACAGGTTCAGATCCACAGTAAGCATATGACTTAAATCCTTTGCTATTTCTGGGTATCCAATCACTTTATGAAAAATACAAGAATCTTTTAAAAACCTTCAAATGCATTTAACTTTCTAAAGAAAGACCACTGGCAGCTTTTCCTGGGGCCACTGTTCCTCCTCAAAACCTGTGACTACTTTTCTATACTTTTGTCTCTTTCTCTCATGTTCCTTCAACATGAAGGAACAGAACACATAAATGGCCAATTTCAAGTTCCTGCCTGTTCTAGAAAGAGTGACATTCAGAAGGTAAATAAACTAAATCTTGGTTTTGGCCCTTTTTGAATCTTACTGAAATATGAGCAACATAGAATTAACCCTTTCCTGAAAGCTGACTGAAGTAGTCACACCATATAATGGAAACAAAATCCCTTCTCTCTTCTGACCAAACCTGTGACTTCATTCATACCAGAGAATTACCAAATAGGACATTCTTTTGAGATCAATCAGAAAGGCCTAGAACCCCAAGAGATTCAAGACTGGTCCAGGGCTGCAGAACCTGAGTGGGTCAGGGAACACCTTTTCTAAAAATAATTTTTCAAGTCAAATAAAATTAATCTGATGGGATAATCCTACCTGTTGTATCAAGGCCCCTAAGCTGTCCATGTACTCTATGAATGTTTAACTTGGCAGCAATTTCTTTGCCTTTTTCTGCTCCAGCATTTGATCGCAGAGAACCAGACGACTGAGGCTGCATTTTGCTGGCATGGACATATCTTTCCAGGTTTGATGTCCTGCCTGGTTCTGTATTGTTTGATGTATCTTCAACCACACCTCTTATCAAGAGAAAGAAAAGTAGTATTTGAATGAATCATTCAATTTTTAATATCCCTAATACATAAGAGTATTTTTCTACATTATATTAAAAACTAAGGTTATGATCAACAATTCCTAAATTAAAACCAAAAATTTTTATTATGAATTTAAACCAAGCAATTTTTATGATTTCAAAAAGAAAATGGACTTCTGGTTCCTTGCTCTGACAACAACATACAAGATCTTACATGCTAGATACTGTAAAACATGAATTTCAGTTTTCAGGCATATGAAAGAGATCATTATATTTTTAATTTTTTAAAATTCACTTTATTGAAACAGCATTCTTGTTTAAGAAAAAAACATTCTTTATACCTATTCATACGAACTTGTGTAGCAATTCTATCAAAACACAATGCCACAAGGGAAACATGAGTCACACTTCTCCCAGAAGCTGTAGGAGATTCTTCTACTGATGCTTGCAATAAACACAAGTTTACCTAAAACATGAAGTGTCCCAAAGAAATATTAGTAATATCATCTAAATTAACTAGTCAAAAATTACAATTTTTTAAAAAAATTTGACAAAAACTTCACATTTATCCTTGAACTTCAAAGTGTATAAAGTTTGTGTATCTAATGCAGTGCTAAATGACAAGTATGAATATACACAATTTCAAAAGTAAAATAATCAAATAATCCATTTAGCATAAATTTAGTATAAAGTAAAAAAAAAAAAATCCAAATCATTTGTAAACTCCAACAGTTCAGAAAGCCAAGTGGATAAAATACTAAAATTCTTCTATCCCCAAATACCACCAAAAAGATTACCTTGGGAACGCTAACATTGGCCTGAAGACCTTTAATGGTTACATTATCTTGCTTGGGCCCAAGATTTGTCTGTGCTTGTCCTTGGTTGGCATGTCCCGTAGTTGGGTGCTCAGTTTTTGTTCCTCTAATATCCTGCTTAGAAGACAACTGAAAAGAAAGAAATGATGATGACGATTTTATCAATATTCACAATGTTATCAGCTTTCAGAATTATCAACATCTCCTCTTTTTAAACATATCCACAAGATCATGTTAGCTTGTCATCCAAGCACTCAGCTTCTGAGGCTCAGACTCTCTGGTCTAACTACTTGGTGCCCTAAATCTGAAACCTTAATACTCAAGTTCAGTTTTCTGGATGGAAAACTAGTCAAGTGATCTGAAGAAGAAAGAACTCAATGCTAACTGCCATGTACGTGGAGGTTAGACAGAGGGATAATAGATGGATGGACACACAACTTTTTTTTAAGTATATTTTTATTAACAAAGATCAAAATAATAATAGTAATGATGATAATTAAAAATAATAGCTAATATTTATATACTTTAAGATTTATATATATAAAATATAATTTATAAGATTTATAGCACATGCTTTACATGTGTTAATTCACTTGATCCTTCAAAAAGCTCTATAAAGTATGTGCTATAATTATCCCTATTTTATAGAAACTGAGACTCAGAAACTGATTTCGTTGGTTTAAGAATTCCACCAACAGATCTACCAAAGTAGACCAGATCAGTCTAGTACATAATGTACAGATCTGGAGAGATGTAGGATTACTAGAGAAGTTAAGTGGCTTGCCCAGGGTTACACAAATAAATGAAAGGTACCTTGAAAGAGGTAATACTTGAGCTGAACCATGAAAGGGACAAGGGATTGATTTCATCAAACAAAAGGAAGAAAAACATTCTATGGGAAAGAGTTCTGCATTCTACTTAGGAATAAGGATAGTAACTGGACCCGTGATTCACTGATGTGGGGGATTTGCAGTCAATCTTGCATTTAGGAAGACTACATACCAGTCAACTAAGTACTAAGTATAAGATAAGGAAACTCTACCGATATAAGTCAGTGCCTTCTCTGAAACTTTTAATCTTAAGATATATGACTAAAAGTACCAGGGACAAAGACAAGTCCTCTGGGCTCCCAAACCAGCTCTGTCTCTCTATCTCTCTCTGCTACCCCATCTCTCAGGCAACTATATCTATATCATCCCTCTATATTTATTCTACAAAAAACAGACATCGAAGGTTACAGTGTTGACATTATAAATACAATGCCAATCAACAGTCCAATTCTAGAACATACAAAAGTTTTTCACCACTCTATCATTCCTAATGTGTGGATTAGGAATATTATGGTCTAGGTTAAGTGACTTGGCCATATTAAAAAGACAGTGGACACCACATAGGAGTTAATGCCTCCAGGATCCCATCCACTCTAAATCTATCATACTATAATGTAGAAATAAGAAAATAGGAACTGTCCAACAAACATCTTAAGTTGATTCTAGTTAAAAGAAAACTCTACTCTTCTCTGATCTCCAGTATAATCTCACTATCAACCAAAATTCTACCTCCAACTAGATTAAGTTATATTATAGAAACTATAGTCTTTAACTTCAATTTCATATTATGAATCACATGACTGGAAGCACCAAGTAAATCACATATTTTGTCCTACTGATAATAAGCTAAACTATTTAATGGCAGATTCAAGCAATTAAACCATATCCCACATCGACCTCACCAAACTTGGTCTGTCATAAAATTAAGGCATCTGTTAATTGTTTCTAAAGGTAGGGACTCCAAATATATATGTATATATATTTTAATATAGAGGACAAGAACAGAGAATCACTCTCAGAAGTCCATGATTTTGAAGAACTTAAAGTTATAAACTTATTTCAGAAACATAATTAAAATAAAACTTCATGTTTTCAAATGTACTTGATTGCTTCTATTAATCCTCAATACCAATGCCTGTCTTCTTTTATGAGAGGAGTACAAGATAAAAAATTTTATACCAAATAATAGGAAAATTCCATAAACACTAAATTAAACAATATCACATCCTTATTATTATTTGAGTATGTTACAATTTCTGTAAGTTGAGTATTCTTCAAACCAAATCCCTGGTAAATTTAAGATAGGTCTCTTTGCTATTCTTGACTTCATGCTTCTTCTCTGGCTGTCCCTTAGTTCTCAAAGGTTCTCGTTGCTCATCTCCTAAGCTTCCCTGGCTGACTTCAAGCTCCAGCTACAATCTCACTGTCTTCAAGAAGCCTTTCATAATCCCCCTTAACACTAGAGCCTTCCTTCTGTTGATTTTTCTCCTATCTTGTCCGTGCATAATTGTTTCCCTGTTGTTTTCCCCATGAGATTGCAAGCTCTATGAGGGAAAGCATTGTCTTTCACTTTTCTTTGTGAGTCTAGTGCTTAAGCACAGGGCCTGTAAATGCTTTGCTGACTGGGAAGAGAGATAATCTTACATTTTCAGAGAAAGTTGTCTTGCTATTCTGCACAGCTTCTCTCAGGACCTTTGAATGAAGATGATCCACAATTGAAGCTGGGTGCCGGGTACTAGCCCAATGAACCATTGCTTCAATATATCTGCAGGAAGGAAAATAAATATGGGTAGCAAAAAGGGGGCCAACATGAAGTTTACTTAACCCAACGATCTGAGTAAATGAAGCCAAAGTAAGTGGGAACCATAAGAAATAATGTGCAACAATTATGAAACATTATGACTAGATAATTAGACAAGGCCCTCATTCCCATATGCTTTCCCCAAGAACGAAGACTCAAAATTAAGTCGTCTTCTTTCTACATACATTATTAAAATAATTCCCTAATCTCTTACCCTCCTAATTTTTACACAGGAGCTTTCAAAGTGACTTTACGTTAAAATAATTACTCTAGCCCTCATTCATCTCCATTTCTGTCCAATTCCATTAGTTAGAATAATCTGATTTAATTATATGGCACCATCATTTTCTTATCATTACCTCTCCCCCCAAGGAAGACTGTTCACCCTCTGAAGAGAAAGATTAAGTCTAACTGCTTTCTTTATTGCAAAGTATACAACAGGAAAGAGTAAATAGTAGATTTACCATGAAAAAAAGTTGATTAACAATCTAGATTTATCAGTTTAGGAACATGGGAATCACACTTTATAATCTCACTTTTAGAAATCTGTGGAAACTAAGTATGTATAGTTACTCCTTCCACATTGTGGGGAATAAGAATGTGGTGCCTCCACAATCTGGAAAATCCTCATAAAATTTTTTGGCCTTCCCTTTGTACCAGAAAAGAAGTCTGAATTATCATGGTATTAAAAAATAAAATATGATAATAATATAATATACATACACACACACATACACACATATATAATGCATTCCTGAGTTTCTAAATTTTTTCTGTGTCATCTTCTGGTCTTCACATATTGTCTGCAGCTTGCGCAAAACTCATACCCAAAATTCCCATTTATTTTTTTTCTTTTATGCTTTTTGCTGAGGCAATTGAGGTTAAGTGGCTTGCCCAGGGTCACACAGCTAGGGAATGTTAAGTGTCTGAGACCAGATTTGAACTCAGGTCCTCCAGACTTCAGGGCTGGTGCTCTATCCACTGCACCACCTAGCTGCCCCTCCCATTTAATTTCTTATGCCAACTTGAGAAATCATGGTTGTGATGAAAACTGTTGTAATGTTGATGGAAAGTTGTAATGTTGTAGGGATAACAATATCCCCATCCCTCTTTTTGGTCTTCCAGTTTTCATAACCTTTGTCTGGATTTCTCTTTTGCCCTCATCACATTTTGCTCTACATCATCCTTATCTATACTCTTCTACTAGATGGTAAGGTCTTTGAGAGGAAAAACAGCTTTTTTTCACATTACAACCCCCCACTCCTAGCACCAATCCTTGTACACAGTAGTTACTTGGTAAGTATTTGAATTTCTTTTATATAAAACAATTGTTATTTAGGTCATTTAAAGAAAATTATTATAAATGTTTGATTACAGTAGCATTACTTAATGATGGAATAGATGTGCTTTAAAAGAAAATACCTGTCTAAAGCTTCAGCTACTAGAGGAGTCAAAACAACATCTACAGTTCCTTTCACTTCTACAATGGCCGTTGTTCTAGTCTGAGACACTGGTTGATCCAAGGACCACTCTTCTGTTAATGTTTCATCATCGGTGTTATCCATAACTTTCTTTTCCAAGGGGGTATATGGAGTACTGTGGAAGTCAAACCAGGTAAGAATTTAACAAGCAATATTTCTTTATAAATGTCTTACTGATTCTAAAAAAACTAAAGAAACACATACTATATAAATACATGAACATTTGAGTCTAAAATTCACTTAAATTAGTTATATTATGCAATTAATCAGATGTTAGAATTTCCAAATGCCTGTCATGAATTGCTTGTGTAAATTAAAAGGCTACAAAGTCAATCACAGATGGCAGATTGAACATGAAGAATAAGAAGCCAAACAGCTTACACAGGAGTCCTTTCAACATTCTATTAACACCTTAAATACTAAATGTACAATGCCAAAAATTATCCTACATAAAACTTTCTATGAAATCATGAACCATCAAATAAGATGATGTATGCAAAAATTTTGCAAAGCTTAAAGAGCTATATAATTGTTAGCTAATACTATTGTCTCATAATATGTGTAATAAAAATTCAGCTATCAATGCTTTTAACTTTGAATAAGGAAATGCCGTAAATAAAAGAATTTGATGGTTCCATCACTGTTGCTCTTGCATATACCTGTGCTCCTATTTAAGTAAATATATGTGAATTCAGAAAGACAAGGGTTAAAGATAAAACCAACTTCAATGTTAAAGGAAAGCTAGACTATTTCTACTCACTTTGAACTTGTTCCTGTGAGCTGCATGCCTCTGTCTAGTAAAGAATTAGCTGTGAGACCTTGTTTGATGACCTAAAACAGTACAAAATAATCCTTAAAAGTTTATCATGAAATATTTCTTCAAGTCTCTATGAGTTTATGTTAGTTCTCTCTGATTTACATAAATGAGGTCCCCCGAAGGTACAGAAAAATGATCATAAGGAAAAGTTTTACTAGTAGACAATATAAAGATTATACATACTCTGCATAAGTGCTGCAGATTATTTTTCTCTGGCAAATGCATCTTTTTTTCATGTTTATCCCCCTTAGATAAATATTAAAAGTTTTTCATGTTATTTTAACACAACAATGATATAGTGGAAAAAAATGCTGGATTTGGAGCAAGGAAGAACTAGGATTTGAACCATCGTTCACAAAAAAGATTTGTAACATCTGCTGATACCCAACATGTAAATGCTCACACTGAAAATGTAACATCTGGGTCTTGTGAGGAAACTCCTTACTACTTCTTGTGTGAACCTGGGGCAAGTCAATAAACTTAAATATTGCTCCATTTCTTTATTACCATTAGCCAGAGTAGATGATATGAAAGGTTCCTTTAAGCTCTAAAATACACACACAGGCAAATAGTGTAATATATTAGATAGAGAAATGGCAAAGGATTCAAGAACACCCAGGATCAAGTCCCACCTCAGACTCATGGGGCCTGTGTGACCTTAGACAAGTCACTTAATTTCTTAGTCCCACTAGAAGTCACTTAATTTCTTAAGGCTTCCTCCAATCCCTACCCAACAGGTTATAATTGCTGTTGAGTCATTTCAGCAGTCATTTCCAATTCTTCATGACCCCATTTGGGATTTTCTTGGCAAAGACACTAGGGTGGTTTGCCATTTTCTTCTCTGACTTATTTTACAGTTGAAAAAACTGAGGCAAACAGAGTTAAGTGATTGTCTAGGATCACTCAGCTATTAAGTCTCTGAGGCCAGATTTGAACTCAGGAAGAAGAGTCTTCTTGACTCCAGGCCTGGAACTCTATCCACTGTACTACATCCTAAGAATAACTAGCTGATTCCCATCGGCCGAAGTAGTTTTCTTATTGGAGTTTCCTAAAACCAGTAAAAAAAAGAAAATTGGACCAAAAAAGAGAATATGATTATATAAATTCCACAGTAAGGGAAGATGAGCTTAAAGTTCTGTTACACTGTTGATTACCATTTCCTTTTTGATCCTCTCTTCTAAGTTTTCAGGACAACTCTCTTTTTCCTGTTTCTCCTACCTCTCTGGCCTCTCCTTACATGTCTCCTTTGCTGGATCTTCTTCCAGATCACACCTTCTGACCACAAGTTTCTGCCCTCTCTTCTTAATGATCTCTTTCATTCCCATGGATTTAATCCCCATCTCTAAATTCTGTCCTAAGTTCTTCCACAACATCCTGTCTTTCATCTTGACATCTCAAACTAAATCCATCAGACTAAATAATATATCCAAAACAAAAACTCATCTTTCCCCTTAAGCCTTCCCCTTCGCCAACTTCACCCCCTTTCCCTATTAGTGTAGAGGGTAACACTATCTTCCCAGGCCCTCAGACTCACAACCTAAGAATTATCCTAGATTTCTCATCATCTCTCAGTGCCATCCAAGCTGTTGATAAGGCCTGTCAACTTCATCTCTGCAACATCTTTTGAATATGTCCCCTGCATTCCTCCGACACTGTCCCCACTCTGATGTAGCACTCCATCACCTCATGCCAGGACTACAGCAATATCTGTTGGGGATACTATCTGCCTCAAGTCTTTCCCCACTCCAATCCATCCTTCAGTCATTAAAATGATTTTTCAAAAGCTCAGGTCTAAGCATGTCATTCCTCTAAGCTCAATAACTTTCAGTGATTCCCTATCCCCTCCAAGATCAAAAACAAAACGCTCTGTTTGGCATTCAAAGCGCTTTGTAACTGCGAAAACTATAAAACAATCAGTATGGAGATAGCTGGCAAACATCTGGGAAAAGGTAGTCATTACAAAGAGCTAGCACAGCCTCCTCAAAAAATAATGGCTTATTGTTATCAAACTTGCAGATGATACCAAGCTGAGGACAGCTGACACAGTGGATAACTGAATCAGGACCCAAAAAGATGCTGCAAGGCTAGAGCCCTAGGCCAAATCTAAAAAAGATGAAATTCAACTGGGATAAAAAATGCCTTGCACTTACAGTTATAAAAACAAAGCAAAAACACTTCCCAAGCAAAAGATGGGTGAAAGGACTGATTAGGTAACATTTTGAAAATGATCTGGAGAACTTAGTGGATTCTAAGTCCAATGGATCAGGAAAAATGTAATGTGGCTAAGTGAGGAATAAGTTTGGCCACAGTAAGGGGGCCCAGCTAACAGAAGCAGAGATATAATTGTATCATAGTAGTGGCCCTCATTAGACCTTATTTGGAGGACAGTGTTGGGTTCTAGGTGACAGAGTTTAAGAGTCCTGAAAAACTGAACAATGTTCTAAGGAGGGCAACCAGACCCAGTGAAGGGCCTTCCAAGTCCATGGCATAAAAAGACCAGCTAAAGGAGCTGGAAAAATCAGGCCTGAAAAAAAAAAAAAAAAAGAGTCAGGAGAAGAGAACAATTGTCTCCAAGAACATGAAGGTTCTCTTGTGGATGAAAGATAAATCTTGCTCTGTCCAGCCCTAAGGGGCAGAGCTAGGGACATTAAGAAAAAGTGGCAAAGAAGCAAAATTAAGTTTGAAAACAAGAAAACCTGCTCACTGTCCAAAAGTGAAATAACCTGCTTTGACATATGGCAGGCTCCCCGTCCTTGGAGACCTTCCAGCAGAAGGTGGATGACAATATTCTCTCAGTTGTAGTTAAGGATTAATTCCTTTTAGTGATGGACTTGACTCCAGTTCTGTCATTCTATGTAAACACACACACACACACACAGAGCTCAACATAGAAAAATATGTTGAAAGTACATTTAGATACTTTTTAAAATTCAAAAAATGCTAAAGAACTTTGTCTTTGACTTTATATTATATGTATGGATGTACTGAAAAGAAATGCTACTAGATCTAAAATATGGCATGTTGTGCTGATTACACTTGAAAACATGATTAGCATCACAATCTTTCCTTTGCTAATTCAATGTGTATAAATAAATTAACAGGAAAACCTTTCTGAAATAAACTCTTTGGAAGGAGATTTTGAAAAGTTAACTTTGGAATCTGCTAAAAACTTTAAAAGACATTGTTAGATATTTTATTACACTACTGATTAATTCTGCACCATGTCATTAGAGCAATCTGGTCAGTCTATATGCTATGTTATCTTTATACCAAGAAAGGTTTCCAGCAGACAACTTCCTTAGTGCAAACTTAATGGGGAGACTTGGACCAGAAGTGTCCAAGATGGGCAGCTAGGCATGATCTGCAATCTCCACAACAGAAGAGAATTTATCAGTGACCTCTGAATTCTATTCTGAGTATTTAATGATAACAGAAAGTCAGGACATTCTATAGGAGTCAGGAAGAGATGGTTTAGACCTGGCTTATGAAGCTCAGTGACCCTGGGCAATCATTTGCTCTCTCAATTCTTCTGGTATACTCTCTAAGATTTTAAATGACAAACAGATGAATGGCCAAACTCTAGAACTATGTAAGGATTCACATGTTGATAGTTTCCCTACATACTTGAAATTTCAGGTCTGGATCAAAAAAACAAAGAAGGAAAATTCTGATTAAAATGTACATATTTGAAACATATATAAATTTAACAACTTTTCTAGAAAATTAATCTCATAATAAACTAGAACATCATGATAACATTGATTTTAGGGTTATAAGAACTACCTAAATAACTACATTTTTGCAGGTACAAATGGGCTCCTGTTAAATACAGATCAACAAAAAAAAAAAAAAAAAAATCCCTGAGTTCTACTGCCTCAAAAAGACTTAGATCTTAATATCTTTGACTTCCCAAAAATTATATATATATACACATACACACACACACATATGCATTTGGGTCTAAAGATATTCTGATATTCAGATATTCAATTAAAAAAATCAAGTTGCTGCTGTCTTTCTCCCCCTTCCTGCTAATGTCTATATTATGGCATACCTTGAAAGTTGGGACAGAGAGATGTTCAAAAGAGGATGAGCTTTCTTCACTAGTTGGTGTATCTAGATCCAACGGTCGGTGCAATGAGGATTTTGAAGTTCTTTTGTTTGTGGGGTGCTTAACTAACCAATTAATCACCTGGAATTGAGTAAGGTAAGTCTGATAACAACTCATGACAGGCTGTTGAGAAGTGATCTGCTCTCTTTCGGTGGTTTTCTCACCTTCTGTCATATACAAATGTTCTCCAAGCTCATCATCACCTCCTAGGGCTGAAACAAAAGAAGCTTGGGAAGGATGAGTTTTGATTGGCAGACTCTGTGTGTCCTGAATGCTTTCTCCATGGCCTGAAAGTGGTCCTTCAACACTGTGGTAGATGGAACCCCTGCTATAGTCAATTTGCTGTGCCTGTTTTTTCTTTTTTTTTCGCCCAGGATAAGTTCCTGGGCCTTCATCACTGCTTATTGGTTCGAATTCCTCAGCTGCAGAAAAATAGGCTTCACTATCAGCCATTGACATGCTGGAATCCATTGAGCGGTATTGATGAAATGAGTTTGAATCTGCTGATGGTGTGTATGGGAAGGAACCAAAGCTCCTCCTCTGTTTGGGGGAATCAAGTACATTCTCATCACTTCGGGAGACGTCACTGCTGAATTGAACTCCAACCGTCACAGGCTGCTTGTCACCATAGAATGCTGCAGTCAGGCTCTTGGTACTTCCAAGCCTGGTAGAACACACAGATGCTTGTCGCTTTAAGGGGGATCTAAGGGGAGACTGAACTCCAGACTTATCCTGAGTATTTGGAGAAACAGGACTATTTCCTGAAACTTCTGCAGAGATGCTAAAACAGAAAATAAAACTGTTACTAGAACATTCACATTATACAACCCAAATGTAGCTTTTAAAAATCTTTTGGTCATTTTCTATCATCCATTTCTCAAATAAACTAAATGCCCTTATGTTCAAGGTAATAAAGAAAGGTACTTCTTAGTTAAGACCTGCTCTGACTAAATCTATAACTAACCTTCAAAGACAACTATATTTTAAAAGACTTGTTTACATCCTTCAGTGCTTTAGCAAGTTACCAAAATTAATTAATTAGTTAATTAATTAAATCAGGTATTAGATAGTTTTTGAACAAAAGCCCAATTTTCCCTCAGAACCCTCACCTTCCTTGGCCATCTTCTCTTCTGGAAGCAAGCAAGGCATCCTTTTGAACCATGGGCTCTTCAGTGACAGAAGAAGGACTCTCTTTGTCCCCAGCTAATAAAGGCTGGGCTGCACTGGAACTACTGTTCTCCTCAGAGGAAGAGGATGAGCTGTGGGAACGCAGAGGTACTTGAAGGCTCAGGGAATGAGCTTTCCTCTCAACTTCTATCCCTACTGACTTGCTGTCCCAATCTTTCCTCTTTGTGCCATTTATTTTACCTAAATATAAAAGATAAGTATTTTAAAAGGACTATATTAATAATTACAATGTCCTAAAAGTCAAGCTACAAAGTCCTGGTTCCTGTCCTTCATAAATACTTGTTGACCAATTGCTCTCTACCAGAATTATAAAAAACTAAGTAGTTTTTGGACAAATGTGAAGAACTATAGAACTTTCAAATACAAAGCTAAATCACTGTAAAATGTGAAAACTGGAAAGAGGTAGAAAGATATAGAGTAGAATCTGTCACAAAAGGGAACCAAACTATTTATTGTGTATGTGATATCTGTAGAAATTCATTTTTCCTAATTCAGACTTTATTATTGTTTGATAATGACGATGATTTTAAAAATATTAAGATAGTGCTTACTATGTGCCCAATACTGTATTAAAAATATTATCTCATTTACTTCTCCCAAAAGCTCTGGGAAAGAGGTATTATTTATCTCCATTTTACAAATGAATTAATTGAGACAGACAGTGCTTTGGAGTCTTGGTCAGTGTCAGAGAATTAATAAATGTTTGAGCTTGGATTTGAACTATTTTCCTGACTCCAGACCCACGGCTCTAGCCACACTGCCATCTTAGCTACTCCTAGAAATTAAAGAAAGCAGTCAACACATAGACACATATGTTAATGCTCTGACACTTCAGTTTAAAGATAGGTTTAGAGGAAGAAAGTAAAAACTGAACTGGAAAAAATATTTGGAATTAAGAAATGAAAAACCTCAAAGTCTTGATCATTACAATATTCAAATTCTTCACCTCTGAATAGCGTGACTATTGCCTTAAAAAAAGAAAAGTGAGCAGTAAATAATATAGTAATGTATGAAAATGACTACATTTTACCAGACAGAAAATGACAGGTTATTGATCTTGGAATTACTTATTTTCTTGGCATGAGACTCAATTAAGCCAGACATATTTACTTAAGTCACATAAATATGTTAAGATTACATTACTTTTACATTTATACTCTTATCTAGTATAATGCCTCATACACAGCTGGTATATAATAAATGTTTTTTGACTGAGATTGCTGAGAGCATTTATAGATGAAACAAAGAAAAATAACAAATGAAAATGATAAATCACAGCACTGTCATCATCAATGACAATGGAAGTAGTATATTTGAATGATTTACATTTCAATCCCTATGTGCTCACATGAGGAAATGGAAATGACTATTAAAAGGACAAGGAAGGGAAGACTGGCTGTAGCAATCCAAGTGTGTACTAGAAGTGCTGAAAGTATAAAGTGATTTATTATCAAAGAATCTGACAGAGGGGTGGAAGATCAGCATCTAAGAAAAACCCTAATGGTATTATTATTTTAAAAAAAAAGGGGGGGGGGAAGTATCAAGAGCCTACCAAAGAAAACCTACTCATGCATCTAATTTTTATTTGAACAAAACTTTCAGGAGAATGAATTTACACATAGCAACAGAATTTCTAAAAAGCATCTGAACAAGAAACAACAAGACTGTCATGACAGACTTCTTCAGTCACAAATCTAAGTGAAAATACAAAACCCTCCTGCGCTTACTGTTTATTATAAAAAAGGACATGATTTCATAGACAAGTCAACAAGCATTAATTAAGCACTTAGTATATTTCTGGGATATGGAAGGCATTTATTAAGTATTAACTGACTGACTATGTAATGTGTGCTAAGTCTTTGGATATGGAGAAAGATAAAAACAGTAATGTGCTAGAGTCCAGGTGCTCCCTTTCAACTTGAGGAGACAACATGCTAACAATTATACAAATACAAGATATAAGCAGAATAAATTAAAGATAGTCTCATGGGAAGACACAATCTTGGCTGGAGGGAAGGGAGTCAATAAGAAGATGGAAACATCTTACACCAAAAGACAGGATTTGGCCTGAGTCTTGAAGAAAGATAAAAGACACGAGCAAGGAAGGCATTACAGGTTTGGAAGACAACCAGTGAAAAGGCACTGTCAGGAGATGGTTTAAAGTCATGTGAGAACAAGACAACTAGTGAGGATGAAGCCTACAGTGTATAGTGGTAATAAAAAGTAGGAAGGCAGATGGTGAGAAGTACCTGAAAGGCTGAAGGATTTTATAAATGATGTTGGAGGCAGAAGGAAGCCAATGGGAGTTAATTGACTAGGGGAGTGAAATGGTCAACCTTCAATTTCAGGATAATCCCTTTGGTAGTTGAGCAAAGGATGGAGGGCCCTTGCAATAGAGCAGGCATGAAGAGCTAATTCAAATTCATTAAGAATGTCTACAATCCAAACAATGTTACATAAACAAATGGAAAATCTACTATGTTGAGTTATTCCATCTATAAATAAATTTTGGGCATTAACTGCAGGTAGACTACCAGGTATGGGCAGAATTGAATAGTAGAATAGTGGATTTGGGAAATTATGCTTCACAAATCAGAAATTTGCTCTTTAAAATATATACTTCTAGTAATGTCAAATGGCTATAAACCTTGAAATACTACAAACCCTAAAGAATCAAAATTAAAGGTAATTCAGGACAATGGAAGAGAAGATGAGTATAAACGGGCTACATGATTTTGCCAATGATGATTTGTGCACTAAAAGTTGCAAAAAAATTAACATTCAGGAAATGTATACTTGGAAGAGATGGGTTGGTGACAGAAGAAGAGCATTTGGATTTTGTATGGACATCCCAAGTGCTATGCTGGTATTCTTAGATACCTTGGAGGAAGACTTCTTAATCTGGATTTATAGACTGTCAAAGATTCCAGGAATAGACTTCAGAGGGCTCATAAACTTAGATAATAAAAAAGGGATTACATATTTATTTCAATATAATTAATTTCCTTTGTAGTCCTCGACATTTTATTTTATGCATTTCAATCCACTATTCTAACAAGGCTTCACCAGACTCCTACAGGAAACCATAAAACAAAAAAGATTAAGGATCCATGACCTGCAGGAAATTTTCTAAGGCAAATTTTAAAAAGGACATGAACAAGTATCCTATAGGAAGATACTTTTAGTGACCTTAATTTAATGAATATAAAGAAAAATCAAAAAAGTGAAAATGAGCTCATCTGCCTTCTGTATCAACTAACTCAGATTTACTTAGCACATGGAGACTTTTTGAGACTTTCGGTACTCAATTTCCAGGCCAAATCAACAATGACTGATAAGAGCAATTTCTTCTGATTGCTGATGGAGGTAAGCAGATTAGAATTGGCTTGAATTAATATGTTACTATCCCTCCAGAAGAAACTCCCTGGATGTAGAGTACCTATAGAAGCTGGAAGGGATGGGAGCAAATTCTGCCTTTCTTTAGGTTTAGGTGAGCCAATTTGATGTCAATTTCTATGATCTCTCTTGTGTGACAGTTTACTACCATTATCCTAGCCCATTAACCAAATGCAATGACTTGGTCACCTTGACCTTATGCCCCTGACTTTTGTGCCCACATGCCATACTCAGTTTCTTGGGCCCTTTTTTATTCCCTTTATGGCAGCAGCAGGTTCCACCTCTCCTTGTTCCTCTGTGTGCCAGCCCATCATACCAGGCCATCAGCATGCCTTCTTTCCTTCCTCCTGCCAGGCCTATCCTAATTCCCCTAGCCCCAACCTCCCAACAGTTCATGCCTCATACTATGCCCTGGGAGACATCTTTGTTTATATAGTGAATTTACTTTTCTTTGTTCAAATTGTTTTACCTCAAAAGAATGGAAGCTTCTTGAGGTACATATTGAACAATTTTAACTATGGGAAAAAAGGTTAGCTAAAAGCTTGCTTTTACACAAGTCTACTAGAAATACTCATTTTTTTCCTCTTAAGTCAGACTTGACATTACATAGCTCTATGCTAAGAGAAGAGAATATTTACAGTTTCATGCCTTACAATGTACTTCCCTCAGTCAAGGAATTAGAGGAGATAAGTAGTCCTTATATTGGATCATCCTAAAAGTGCCAATGAAACTACCCAAGGAGGTACTCTCTTCTAAGAGTACCAAAGAGTACCAAATTTCTACTCTAGACATTTCCAAACTAGAATCTCTACCAATGCCTCAAAATCATTTGGCAACATAAAAGTGGACCACAGAGGTTGTAAAAATGTGGGGCTAAATGTATCTGAATTCATTCTCAAAGAAATGATTTGAAAACCATAATGATAAACTTTGTTCACAAAAAAATAAATAAATAAAATAGAAGCCATGAAATCTGTTTTTTACCTAAATCACAAATATTCTAAAGTTGTGCCTCAAAAGTGCATCATGGTTTGGCTTACTGTGTAATGCTGAGAAAACCACTTAATCTTGTTCTTTTTCTGTTTTCTTCCCAGCAGAATGAAATGATTTACTAAACTTGAGCAATAAGAAGGTTTTGACAGCAAGATTTCACTTTCAACTACTATGAAACACACTTGCAGATCATGTCAATACTGTAAATGAAAGAACAATAGTCTTACCATTAACAATTTTGGGTATTTCTTTGGTGATAATCCATTCTCCAGGCTGCAGGAGAGACTGCCCATAACACCTATCAGACTCTGCACTTGTGCTAGAAAAGGCCGAACTACTGGATGGAGTGAGCTCTTCCAGCTTGAAGAAGTCAAGGCCAGTAACTGTGCCCCCAAAGAACCTGCAGCCTCCTAAACAGCCACATTTGTTCCGGTTTCTTTTATTCTTCACACTGTCATCTGGCCACAAAAACCACAACCTGGGAGGCAAAAACGAATCTCAAAAAACATTCACCTAAAATCACAGAATACTAATTTCACAACCTTTCTATGTGGTGTCACGTTCCAATCTCACCAAGAACAATGGTCAGTTGAGTGACCCTGGGCAAGTAATTTCTTAGTTATGAGCCTCATTTTCCTCATTTATAAATTGAGTTATAAACACATAGATGATATGTTATTAAGGAGTGAAGACTGACTAAGTATTGAATACTTTGCCAACCTGAAATCAATAGGTAAATGCTGGCTATTATTCTGTGTCACTATTTTTTTTTTTTTTTTTGCTGAGGCAATTGACATTAAGTGACTTGCCCAGGGTCACATAGCTAGGGAATGTTAAGTGTCTAAGACCAGATTTGAACTCAGGTCCTCCTGACTTCAGGGCTGGTACTCTATCTACTGCACCACCTAGCTGCCCCCTGTGTCACTATTTAATAGACTTCCAAAAGACTTGAGTAGTAGGTAATATACAATCCTATTTTACAGATATAAACCCAAGGCTTAGATACAGAAGTGACAGGTCCAAAGTAAAAAGTCTAGTTAAGAAGAGGAATTAGGACAAGAACTCCTGCCAGCATCTCCAGTGCTCTTTACACTATATACTAAGGCCATTCACAGAGAAGTCTCTCCTTTCCTTCGCCCTATCTCTCCAAAGATAACAGCAATCTCTTAATTATTCAATATAATGGCCTTTTCTCAGTCATCCTCCTCCTTGACCTCTCTGTGGCCCTCTTCTCTGGGATCCTCACTTCCCTCTAGGTTTTCTAGGCACTGTTCTCACCTACTACCTTTCTGACTAATCCTTCTACGCCTCCTTTGCTTTATTTTCTTTTAGATCAAGCTTACTTTAGGTCCCCCAAAGCTCTAGATTGGGTCTGGTTCCCTTCTATCCTGTTTCATTTGGTGAACTTGTCAGCTCCCACTAATTCAATTATCATCTTTATGCTGATGATTATCAAAGAGATGACAGGATAGCCTAGATGTCAGACTTGTACCAGCTTAAGCTGGATGTCGAAAGGAAATCTTAAACTGAATACAGTCAAAACTGAACTCAAGTTCTCTATTGATGTTTGCTTGCATTGTATTTCCTTTATCGGATTATTCTCTCTTATAGATACGATTTCTCCTGAACAAAAAAATGATGTGTGGCAATAACTATACATATATTCGACTTTAAGTATTCTAACATAATTATCATGTAGTGGATATCCTGCTATCTAGGGGAGGGGTGGGGAGTCGGGGGGAAAAATTTGTAACAGAAAGTTTTGTAAGGGAATTACCCATACATATGTTTTGCAAATAAAAAGTATTAATAATAAAAAAAAAAAACCCTGAACTCAAGATTCCTGTCTCCCCCAAGCCTACATTTTCCATCTTGGGGCCTTTGTGACACTGGCTGTCTTGCTCCTCATCTCTGATCTCCTAGTCTCACTCAAACATCATAAAGCCTTTCCTAACACCCTTCCCCTCTTTACCACTTTTTATACCCTCCCCTTACTTAATTACCTGTATTTCACTTCTTGGCACTTATTTTGTACTCTTTTTTTGTGTGGGTTTTTTTTTTTTTTTTGAGGCAATTGGGGTTAAATGACTTGCCCAGGATCACACATGTAGTTTATATATTTACTTCTTTATATATTTATTCTGTGTATACTTAATTATGAACCTCTCTTTCCTGATAGAAAGCAAAATCTTTATAAAGACAAATATATAAGAGTATAAAAGTTATTAAGAGTAAACATAGTTACATTTTTTATTTGTACATTCCCTGTATTTAGAACAGTGCCTGGCATATAGATGCTTAAAAGTGCTTGCTGACTGATTAGTATCAAAAGTTAAATGCACAAAATAAGATTTCTAACAATCAGAACGAACACAATAATAAATAGTATTCTTGATAGCATTAACAGTATTTAAAAAGCAACATGTAAAAAATAATTTTATTATTCATTACTATACCCAGACTTTCTTTGGTTTAACATTTACCTATCTATAGTCCTGTTACAAATATGGACCTCTCATTTTCCCACTTATCTGAAAGACTTTAAATTGACTAATGAGACAATACTGATTTCAAATCATCACTTATATGAAGATTCAGTCATTCAACACAAATCAGTCAAGTTCATTCTCCTACAGAGTTTTACTATTTCATGTTTTATCTATGGATTTAAATTATAGCAAGCCAGTAAGAGTAACACTGTGCAATGATCAACTATTGTTCATTTAGTTCTCAGCAGTACAGTGATTGAAGACAATTCCAAGAATCATGTTAGAAAATGCTATCTACATCCAGAGAAAGAACTGATGGAATCTGAATGCAGATTGAAGCACGCTATTTTCATATTTTTAGTTTTTTCCTTTTGTTCTGTAACGAAACTAATGTGGAAATGTTTTACATGCATGTATGTGTATAACCTATATCAGACTGCAAGCTGTCTTGGGGAGAATGAGGGGAAAAAACTAGGAACTCAAAATTTGTCAAAAAAATGAATGTTTTAAATTTAGATGAAATTGGAAAAAATAAAAACTATTAAAATAAAAAAATTTATAATATGACCTATTCCAGGTACAATATGCACTTTTGGATGATTTCTTTGAATAGTGGGACCCAAACGGAGACGCCTTTATCACACTTAGTTACCTTCTTTAACAACTGGATCTAACTAAATTGGCCAAAAGCATTCTATTTACACAGCTAACAGCTAATGCTTGCTACAACAGTGATTAGCAAAAAAAATTAATTTAAGGAACAAAACAAAAAACCTCAAACTTTTTACTCACTGATTGTAAACAACAAAGGGAGCTGTCTACCATGGTAATGTTCACAATAGTTTTACTCACCTCTTGGTTCTTCTGTCATGAGTTTCTAAGAAATGTCTTTGTACCTCATGTTTGGAATGGTGATCAGCAGCCAAGGCAATATCAACAGTGACAAGTCCTATATTGACTGATCCTGCCTCAAGCCAATAAGCCCTGCGCAGGAGGGCAGGCTGAAGTCCAATTCGGCAATTACTTAATTGCTCAATGTATTGTCTCACTTGAAAATCCTGAATTGCAGCACTTATCCCTTCCCCAACTGACTGATTATGGAGATTACAGTTTGCAACTCGTATGGCACCCATCTAAAGAATACAATGGAAAAGAAAATGAAATTTTTTTAAATCATTATAACCAAAATTGGATACATTAAATCAAAGAATAGTGTGTTAATTTAAAAAAAAAAGATCTAGATTTCTCACTTCACCTGAGTGAATAAAACTCCACACACTCTAAGAAATTAATTATAAAGCATGTCTTAACTAGCAGAGATGGCTATCAACATTTTCCTGTAGCAAACAGCAAAGTAATGTCTCTAGGTTCAGAGACACAGATTTTTCTCTCCAACTCCATTCTACTATGTCTACTGTCAAGACTACCAAGTCTCATTCCCCAAACTATTTTGAAATCACAGCCATATATGGGAAGCACAATAATAATAATGTTTTTGGTCAATCCACCTGTGTAGATTACAAATCAGAAGCTTAACTGTCAAACTGTATGAGTTCTGGGATAAGATCTAGGAACTGTATTGTGTGGCTACTTCAAGAGAAGTGATGGGCTTGAAATTGCTTAGGCAGTACTCTGTTTTGGGTAAATCCATTTGAGTGGTAGCATGTATATCTATTTATCAAACATGGGGTAAAATGTGAAATAATCCCAAACAGAGCTCTCCCTTCAAATTCCTTCCCCCACTACCCTAATAATGTCTGCTGCTATTTTCTATCCTATCCTAAATTTACCCACTTTAACTAAAAATCCACAACAGAGCAGAACAGATTACAAACTGAGAGGTCCTTTAGATCCATCCCTTTATTTTACAGGTAAGGAAATGTTTTGTCAAAGAGTCATAAAGGTTATATCAGGAGAAGAGCCAAGACCTGAAGAGAGGTCTTCAGACTCCAAATCCAGCCCTTTTGCTACTAGGTCACGCAATTATAAACTCAATGACCACTTGTGAATCACCTACTATGGGAAAAGTTCTATGTTAGACTAACTGGGAGATTACAAGGGTAAAGAAGGCATAGTTCCTGCCCCAAGGAACTTCCATCATCAGGAGCTGAACAAGATTATCCAATGGCACAGATAAGTAAATAACGATCTAGTGATGGACCTTTCTCTGCCTATTTTACCATTACCTATTTTTTCATTCTCTAAGTCTTGTATCTTGTCACTTTACACTTTTGATTCTTCATTTTGGTCCTTCCTTTGTTATTTGCCTTTTTTTTTTTTTTTTTTTTGGTGAACCCACTTCCCTTCTTTTTCTTTTCACTTATTTTTGAATTCCTTTTCCCCTGGGAAAAGGAAGAATTTGAAAAAGAAAAAGAGCCAAAAAAGAAAAAAACCTCAGAAAAAAATTGGGTACAGAGCAGGGAAAGAATGCAAAAAAAAAATAGATAATAAAAATAAGAGGGGAAGAACAAGCACCAAAAGAAAGAATATTAACTGGAAAACAAGGACAAGTAAGAGAACCAAAATAAAAACAAAAATATAAGTACCAAAAAAAAAAATCAAGCTATAAGAAAAATAAGCATTTAGACATGGAAAAAGAAAAAGAAATGGGGGTAAATAGGAATGAACAGTGAAAAGGGCACAAAAATACTATTAAAAAGACATAATTGATTTAGAATACTGTATGGTAAAAGAGACATTTAAAACTAATTGACAGTAAAGGGAATATTTGGAAAAAGTCATTTAAAAAAAGCTATTTGATAAAAATCAATAGTATTTTCAAGGAACACATGATATATGTGTTATTATTAAAACTGAAGTTCATTTAAACAAAACCATCTAGGAACTGGTTGATTTTTCCATTTTAATGCCCATTAATCCATAACTAAACAACTACAGCAATGAGACCAAAATGTTTACCCTTATATTTGTAGCACAACCATGCTCTACAATGTAGAGATCAGCACCATCTACCGCTAAACGGGTCATAGTGTACTTCAAGTCATCTGAGGTTGAACAAGGGCCAGGAACACAACTCATCTAGAATAACAAAAGATAAGCAGCAGTCAATATTATACTTATAAAAGGATTTTCCTTACTTAAGAAAAAACTTGACTGGCTGAATGTGTAGCATTTTATTTGGAAAAAATAAGTTTCAATATTACAATTTAGGATTTGTGTACAGATCCTAGAATTCAGAAACAAAAAAGGTTTTAAAGACCATCTGGTCAATTCAAAAAACTTTTATTAAGTGTCTACTATGTGCCAAGAATTGTGCTTAGCTTTAGTCTAATTCCTTTATTTCATAGGCAAGTTAATGAGCCTCAAAGAAGTGACATGATTTGCCCAAGATCAATCTTAAATAGCAAAGCCAGGATCAGTTTTCCTGCTTGCCTCCTGCTGTACTCATTCTTTCCAATCAAGATTTCTCTCCTTGCTTGGATGCTTGAAAAAGAAGAATTTTCATTTTCCCTCTTACCTTCTTGTCCCTATAAAACAAACACATAACTCTTTTGAGTTTTTCTAATGATTTATATTGCTAGCCATGGGGGAAAAAAATAAAATAAAATGGACAGAAAGATTTCTTCTTATGGGTCTCCTTACTCTTCTGTTCTGCTCTTACCACCAATTCTTCCTCATATGTCACTTAAAGAATCTAAAGTAATATCTACATTTAAAGTACAAATAGAAATAGATCCCTGCAGCCATACAAGGATTTTAGAAAACCACAAATTAATACTATGTTGTATTGTATTTTTATTTATTTTGTCAAACATTTCATAATTTTGTTTTAATCTAGGAGATGATGAACTTGACATTTCCACT
The DNA here is from genome assembly GCA_023553655.1 of Myrmecobius fasciatus. NCBI lineage: Eukaryota > Metazoa > Chordata > Mammalia > Dasyuromorphia > Myrmecobiidae > Myrmecobius > Myrmecobius fasciatus. Next base: position 152,216 of record JAJPUD010001499.1, on the reverse strand, counting down.
CTACAAATAATATGAATGGTCTTTGTTTATATTAAGGGATATTTGGGAATTTAAGTAAAATTTTCTGCGTGAAACACAATTAATGTAAATAAGCAAGAACTAACAACAATATATCTCATGATTAGAACTAAAGATGTTTTAATGAAGTTTTGTGGGGAAAAATGCTTCACAACAAAAATATTAACAAGGGCTATAATGTGTGTGTATATGTGTATGCATACATATATACACATGTGTATGTTTGTGTTTTTTGTATGTATCAAAATATATCACTTTTAGAAATGGAAGGGACCTTGTACATTATTTCAATTCTCATTCATATATTTTGTTTCATTAATAACAAAATAGTTAATTTATAGGGAGAAATTTAAAATTACATTTAACTTATCTTTGTCTCTATTTTATCCATCAAATAGGAATAATTTCTGCCCTACAAAGTCACTGCAAAGACCTAATGAGTTACACAGGTGAAAGATTCTATCTAAAGCATGCTATTCATATACTCATATTTATATTCATATTCACATACATTCATATATTCATATAAATTCATATATAAATTTGCTCCAGGATTTTTGCATATACATGGAAATTTTATATTCTTAGTGATTAGAAATAATATTGGGCTAACAAATATTCCAGGTTGCAAAACAACAGAAAAAAAGTTAAGATTTTAGATTTTACCATCTTTGAAAAGGACATCCAACTTAAACTTAACTCCATTTAATAAGCCTATATATTCATAACATTACCAGTGTAACTAATGAAATACCTTAGATTCACAAAAGCGACGATCAATTCCATGCTGACATAATATTACAGACTTTGGTCTTTCCAGCTCAAATTCTCGGCATACCACATGAAAAACAAATGTCTCTCCCCATTCCAAGAGACAAGCCAGCTATAGAGCAAACAATGACAGATTGACAGCAGATTTAGCATTGAAAACAAGAGCTTACTAGAAAGTTAAGCACAGCTTGAAAGTTAAGTGTTACTTCCTTGGTATTAGCCAATATAATTACACTCATGTCTTCACATCATTTGTATTGCTCCTTCAGCCTTTCATTTATGAATGATAAAATTATGTGAAAAAAATGAAAAAAAATATCTTAATTTAAACAAAGTTAAAGCAATAATTTCTTTTCCAGCCAAAGCTTTCCTGTTTGGTAACTGAATTCTTTGAGCACACAAGTACACAACAGTCTCTACCTAATAGTAAGTTAAGGTATGATTTCCTATCTTTTATATTTAACTACCTAATTACCATATTTAACTAAGAAATAATCTTGGGGGCAGCTAGGTGGCGCAGTGGATAGAGCACCAGCTCTGAAGTCAGGAAGACCTGAGTTCAAATCTGGTCTCAGACACTTAACATTCCCTAGCTGTGTGACCCTGGGCAAGTCACTTAACCTCAACTGCCTCAGCAAAAAGCAAAAAAAAAAAAAAAAAAAAAAGAAATAATCTTGGATAACCCTGACAATGGGCAATGAAAAGAAAATGGTTTTATGATTTAACAGAAACCTAATTTGATACTAATATGAATTCCTCATAAATAATGTTGGCTCAAAAGCCATAAACTCTTGAAGACAACATGACCTAGGTGAAAATGCAATGGTCCTAAGGCACAAAATATTAAAGCTAGAAATCCACTCAGATCATCTGATGCCATTGTGAACTGACAAGAATGCTGGATTGGGAGTCCAAGGTCCTACACATATTTCTTGGTTCTGCTACATGGTCTCTGTGTCTTTTAACCTTTGTGGGCCTCAATTTCCTCACCTATAAGATGAAGGGCATTGGACCAAATGGTTGCTAACATCCCTTCCCACTCTGGAATCATGACCCTTGATCACCTCTCCATCATTCATCTTTAGTGCTATAATTATATGATAGAAAGACAAGAATCATTACGACTTTATAAATATTTCACTCCTTTAAAATGTTCCCAGAAGAAAAACACACAAAGACATATGTCATCAAACAGGTATTGTGCTATGCAGCCCTGTTCTGGATTGCTATCTTCTAAAACAGGCAGCTAACTGCCTAGCTCATCCTAAAAATTATAAAATTCTTTAAAGAGAAGAAGAGATATATTAGGAAACTGCATTATATGAAGTGTTGTTGATCATGACTTAAATCCACAAAAGCTGTCCATTTCCCCTCAACCTGTTCCCTAACCTCTAAGAGCTCACAAACCCTGCTCTTTGCCTCTATACCCCACAAACACATTTATCAAGAAAGTCCAGCTTTCAGGGAGATCCATGCTATGTCCTCATATGGGAAAAGCACAAAAAAATATACAAAGTATGTTTTATCATTTTCTAATTTTATCAATTTCTAATTGTGTATTCTGATATATTCTCTATCACCCCAGATTCACGTCAGGTTTATGTCAAGACTTTTCTAAAAAAGAGGTTTGATTCCTGATAGCATCAAGTAGAATACATCACACCTCTCATAGGCCAGATGTATCTCAAAAAGTGAAGTCCTTCTCTGTTTTGCCATCTACAAGTCAAGTTTTAAACTGGCTATAGTTTCTACAAAAGGGACTTAGGGGTATTCTAGTCACTTTATCAACAGCTAGGGGAAGTCAGTACCTAAGGATTCAAGATTTTTAACAACTGAATAAAAGCAGTCTTTTCCTCCATTATTCCAGTCATTGTACTGGCTTTAATATTAAAAAAAAAAAAAAAAAAGACTGGATTAGGAAATATTACAATTACATTGAATATTGAGCATACCTGTGGTGCTGTAACCTTAGCTGTCAGGCACCCAGCCTGGACATCAATTAACCATGCATATTCTAAAGAATCACTTCCCAGAGGGAGACCTTCTGCTGAAAACATGGCATGTGCTCGGAGCTGCAGGCCTGACAGGCTGATGTGACCTTCTCTGAGTACTTCATCCACAGGAGGTCGCTGCTGATAACAACAGTGAAATTACAATGAGTACTAAAAGACTATGCCATTTACAACTTAAAACTGTACTTTATGGAACAGTTCCTGACCAGGAAAAAAGTAGTCAGGAGAAAATCAAATTTCTTAATGGTTAGTAAACTTTAAGCACTCTCAACAAACCAATAAGAATCAAGAAAAACATCATTAAAATTTAATCTTTTGTTTTATATCACCTTCATTTTCAAACACATCTCCAGACCATATGGGCCATATGATCATACAACCAATGAGATGGAGGTCTAGACATTTTATCTTCATTACTTCTTAAACTTCCCCAAAATAAGAATTATGCTCAAGAAGTAAATTAAATATAATTGTTTCCCCCTGGTTAAAACATCAACAACTCTAATGGTAAGTAAGCATCTGTTGAGTTCAAAGCAGAAGTCTAATTCCTAATCCTTTAACTGCTCAATCAATAGCTTTTTCCCTACCCTTGAAAATGGATTTACAGACTTGTGCTCTGAGATCTACTGTGAAAGTCCTTTATTGCTCCTGTAGTTTCTGCCAGCAGTGCTTCCCATCCCTACCCTCATCTCACTGTTTTGTGGCAATAAGTAAGAGAGCTCCCTCTCCTTCCCTTTAACACACACACTATTTGGAGATGGTAAAGGTACAAGAGAGCAGAAGCTTGCTCTGCCTAGAAAGGCATGATTTCCTTGTGCTGAAATCATGCTCAGCCAAGCATTTGGTGTTCACTAGGCCAGAAGGAAGGACTTGCATCCATTTAAGGATAGTTCTGTACCCCTAAAAGTCACTTGGAGGTGAAAACCATGGCTAGAGAAAAGTGAATTTCCCAGCAGGGGAGAAGGCTAAATGTGCTCTGAGGTTGGGCAATCAGGGAAGTTGACATAAAAGGGAAGGAATCAGGGAGTAAGCAATGGGAGAAAGGAATAAGGAAAAAATGTTGATATCAAACTGAATTAAGAATCCTGAGTAAAAGCAGTTAAACTGAATAGTTAAGAGATAAATAACAGAAGGAAAGATGGTCTCTAAATCATCTAAATGAGTACCAACAGCTCTGAATATATATCATAAAACCAAAGAAAAATGAATTAAGACTTTATGTGACAGAAGATATATCTTGCACTAGAATATATCTAAGGCAGGGCAAATATGAGTGAAACACGTTGAAATTACATAAATATTGGTTGAAAGAAATGGGCATATATTGCATGGAATGGGGATATGTCTAAGATTCCAGATTTAACATGAAAAGGCTCAAATACGTAGAATGAGCAAGAGAGAGATTAAAGTTATTCTCTTTAGAGCCAAAGAGGCCAACTTAATTCTTTCATCTCACCTGTTGTTTCCATCTGTGGGTTGGTTGTTTTCCTCATTAGATTATTTTCTCTTTCTTTCTTTTTTTTTTTTTTTTTTGCTTTTTACTGAGGCAATTGAGGTTAAGTGACTTGCCCAGGGTCACACAGCTAGGGAATGTTAAGTGTCTGAGACCAGATTTGAACTCAGATCCTCCTGACTTCAGGGCTGGTGCTCTATCCACTGCGCCACCTAGCTGCCCCCTCATTAGATTATTATTACTTAAAGGGTAAGGACTGTATTTCCACATTGAACACAAGATCAGGGATATAGTAGGTGCTTAATAAATACTGACTCACTGATGTCAAGAAAATCTTAAAAATTAGAGGTCTAAAAGTTGTCTGGGTTGTCTCAGAAAGGCAGAGATTTACCCCTCTCAAGGTGGTAGGGAAACTCAATTCCTCCTGACTTCAGGGCTGGTGCTCTATCCACTGTGCCACCTAGCTGCACGAATTCTTAATGAAAAGAATGAAGCTAAATAGAAAATTTGATTTTCAAATACAAGATTCAAGAGAAGCATAAAAAGGTAAACAGGAAGGGGAAATCTTCAGGTACTTCATAGGTTAAACTGTCGATATTCCTACATGGGAAGATGATACTTGTAACTTATAAGAACTTCCTTATAATTAGGGTAGTTAATACAAAGAAGTATATATAGACAGAAGGGCACAGGTGTGAACTGAATAAGAAGAGATGAAACCAAAAAAAGGGGTGAGAAAAGGAAAGGCAAAGGCAGAATGGAGTAAATTATTTCACATAAAAGAGGCAAGAAAAAAGCTTTTACAATGGAGGGGAAGATGGAGGGAGTAGGGGGGATTTTACTTACTCAAGTGAACCTTACTCTCATCAGAACTGGCTCAAAGAGGGAATAACATGTACATATAATTGAATATAGAAATCTATTCCACAGGAAAGAAGGAGGAGTAGGGGATAAAGGGGAAAAGAGGGGTATGATTGAAGGAAGGGCAGACTGAGGGAGAGGAATAGTCAAAAACAAAACATTTTTGAGGAAGGATAGGGTGAAAGGAGAGAGAATAAAATAAATGGGAGAGAGGAAATAGGATGGAAGGAAATACATTTAGCAACTAATTATAAAAAAAATTCTGAAACAAATTTTTCTGATAAAGACCTTATTTCTCAAATAAGAACTGAGTCAAATTTGTAAAAGAGCCACTCCTCAATTAGTAAATGATCAAAAGATATGAACAGTTTTCAGATGAAGTAATCTATCTAGTCATACAAAAAAAAATGCTCTAAGACACAACTGATTGGAGAAATTCAAATTAAAATAATTCTGAGGCATAACCTCATACCTATGATATTAGCTAATAGAGAAAAGGAAAATGACAAATGTTGGAGAGGATGTGGGAAAAATGAGACATTAATGCACTATTGGTAGGGTTGTGAACTGATTCAACCATTCTTTAGAGTGATTTGGAACTATGCCTGTAAGAGATATAAAACTATGCATATCCTTTGAGCTAGCAACACCAATCATGAGGTGCGAGAAAAGGGGAGAAGAGACCCCCTTTGAGCCAGTTGTGGGCTTCGGGGAGGAATCCACAAACCCCAAGAAGGAGGCAAGAGGTTTATGGCAAAACGGGTTTATAATATAGCCTCAGAGAAGCAGCTTTCTCAGCTGGACAGTTCGGAAAGGGGAGAAGTAAAGGTGGGTTATTAGCAAAGATTAGTTAACATTGAGCAAGGCTAAATGGGCCTTTTCCTGATAGGAATTAGCCAAGGTGGACTTACACTGAGCAGCAGCTCGGTGGGCTTCTTCCCCTGTAGGAATCAGCCAAGCTGGGTTTACACTGAACATGGCTCAGCGGGCCTTTCCCTTGTGGAAAATCAGCAAAGATTTGGGGTTCAGAGTCATCCTTTTATTTTGCCTTCTAAGGCTACAGGCTGGGGAGATTAAGAGCTAGTATCTGTAAAAGATGGTGATAACGCCCTAGACCAAGATTTCTGATTGATTTTCAATTTTGCCTATGAATAGGTGGGTGGTCCCCTCCAATCTCAATAGGAGGGTTTTTGAGATTTGAGGTCTCTCCTGTCCTCCACACACACACATAATCAAGGACACAGTTTATATCACCATTACTAGGGGTGTATCCAAATAGAAACAAAAAACAAACAGGAAAAGGACCTATATACACAAAAATATAACAGCTCTTTTCTGATGACAAAAAATTGGAAACTGAGGGTATGTCCATCAACTGGGAAATGGCTAAACAAATTATGTTATGTGGTTGTGATAGAATACTATTGTACTATAAGAAATGATAAGCAGGATGTTCCAGAAAAAAACAAAAAGACTTGTATGAGCTGCTAAAAAGTGAAAGAATGTATACAAAGTAATAGTAATATTTTAAGATAACTAGCTATTAATGAGGTTCTCAACAAAAGTGATCCAAGACAACTCTGAAAGACTTAGGTTGAAAAATGCTATCCAACTTGAGAAAGAACTGATAGTGTCTGAATATCAACTGAAACACTTTCTTTAATTTTCTTGAGGTTTTATGGGGTTTTTTCCATGTTTTCTTTCACAAAATAACTAATATGGAAATTTTTTTAAAAAAATGAACAGGTGACTGCCCTACCATCTTTCCATGTAAAACACCTCCAATGGGTTTACCTATTTAATTATGATTTTATGCATCATTTAACACAGATTAATCTTTAAGAATTATTTTTCTACCATATACACCCAGAGAGAGGTATATGAAATATGGACCACAACATAACATTTTCATGCTCTCTACTGATGTTTGCTTGCATTGTGTTTCCTTTTGATTTTCTTTTTTTCTTGTAGATAGGATTTTTCTTGCACAACTTGTCAAGTTTTTCAACATTATTAACATGTAGTGGACTTCCTGCCATCTAGGGGAGGGGAGGGGACAGGGTAAAATTTGTAACAGAAAGCTTTGTAAAGATCAATGCTGAGGAACTACCCATACATATGTTATACAAATAAAAAGCTTTAATAAAAAATAAATTAATAAATTAATTTTTAAAAAAAGAATTATTTTTCTAACAGTTAACTCTGTAATGCTACAGATAATCTCCAAGAAGAAATAATCCAAAACCTGTGTATATGTACATGTATATGTATGTGTAGTTATAATTTTCTAGAATTCAAATTTTTCTTATGGCTTAACCTTACATCAAAATTAATTTGATTTCTAGAAAACACAACTGATATAGTGCTTTGAAAAAAAAAAAAAGGCGGTCTGCTTCAAATAGAAATTAAATGAATGAATGGACTGGCTACCTAATGAGGCTGGTTTTTATTCAATTCAAAAATCAGTCCAAAAGGCAGTGAATAAATGTTTCAAGAAAACTACAAAAATATTGTCTAAGGAAACTATGTAATCATCTAAAAATTAAAAGAACTGTCTATATGGAGATGTTAATTCCAGTAGCCATTCTGCCTATCATCTAGAATTAAAATTTGTAAAGCACTATTTCATATTGTTAACTCAGATTCTGTCATCCAAACTCTTCAAAATGAAAGAAATGAAAAAAAAAAAAAAGAGAGAGAGATATCATTTCAGTGAATTCAGGAGCAACAATTAAAATGATTCCTGATAAAAGAAATAACATGATCTAGTGGTAGAAGTGTAGAACTCTCTAGGACACACAGGTTCTAAGCCTCTTTCAGACATTCAGCTTTGTAACCATAGCCAAATCACTCTCTTTCTCTGTAACTCAGTCTTCTCATTTATAAATTGGTATAATACTATTTCCTTCCTGTTGCAAGGAAAGCACTTCACAAATTTTAACACAAAACATATATATATCAATTACTGAAAAAAGGTATTTATAGATTCACCCTAGCTTATAAAAATGTATTTCTTCTTTAACAGTTAACATTCAATAGAGCAAATGAAATTGATTAAAAGATCGTATTATTAGTACAATCATACATTGGATCTGTCCCAACACAAGGATTCTAAAAATATTAGCTGATAAGTCAGTAGATTTTTTGGCTGTCCCCAGCCCCCCATATTTTACCTGGTAGTTGTCATTCACAAATACATTTAGTGGAGACAAAACAAGTTGCAGCATAGTTTCTCTAAATCCTTTTTTCATTTCAAAACACAATCTTTCCAAGAAAGCTGTTGGGCATTCAGGACCATCAGTGCTTCCATGCTAAAAGATAAAGTGCTATAGTCAGAATACCGACACATGATTAGGAATGCAATACCTGAAAAACATAGCATTTATATTTCTATATAAAGAAAAAACTGTATTATCTAAATACAATAAAAATGAAATTTATTCGTGGTTTGCTGACATCAGCAATAACCACTTTGCAGATCAAAGGGGAATTAAATTTGCTGAGCAATGTTGACCTTGAGAATGAAATTTTGCCCTTTTTCATGGCAATGAGTCATTGTGGAATCTCAAGAGATCTTGAGGATTCACTGCCTAGACCTTTGAACCACCTGAAGAAGCTCCTTCTAATCCTCAACCAATCTTGCAAATCTAGTGCCAAGTTGAGTGCCATGGAACAAAAATTCAAAGAAAATCCTTTTCCTGAATCAGCCTCTAGAGGTCCTATGAGACCTACAGAAAAAACAAGTAAGCTGTTTAGGACTTAACTAAATTTTGGAGTTTAAAATTAAATCTAGGATTATAGAATTTAGAGCTATAGGTCATCTACTACTAACTTATTAATTTTATAGATGAACAAAGGCCAGGGAAATTTTAGGATCTGAAATATACTAAATACTAAAATGTTCTACAACCTCCTAGGGGCAAAATGAAATGCAAATACTGGCATGTACATAAAAAATTCCTACTAAATTAAAAAAAAACTTAATGTTTCAGAAATGTTTCCTTCCTCAACTCTTTGTATAATTTGTATAATTTTCCCCATTAGATTATCAAGTTTTTAAAGGATGGAGTTCATGTCTTATTTATCTTACTTGTATGCCTTCATAAGCCATACAATCCCAAACATATAGTAAATAAGACACCACAAGAAAACATATACCTATTACATAAAGTAATTCCTGTAGTTTATAAAAAACAAAAAGGAAACTTTTAAACTAATACATGAAGAATGTTTTGTAATTGCCACAAATTGTGGAAATATGTGATATATAAAACTGTTTTTATAATTTAGAGTACACAATGGAAATACTACCACTTCATGTGACTTACAACAGGAAGGCGTCCATGAACCTTATATAAGTTCACAAGAACAGTAATGTCCCAAGGACGCAAGGTAAGAGGATGGACTGGTTTAGCTGAAGTCTCATTTTCTTTTTTGTCATGTTCCATTCCAACAGCAGTCCAGCCAGAACTGGATGAGGTTGAGAGTGATAGGACAGGGCTTGAAATAACTTCTTCAAAGTCCATATACATGTCATCTTCTCCAAAGTAATTCTCCTATGGAAATGAAAGAAGAGAAATGTAACTGGTTTTCATAACATTTTCAATTTCATAACATAACTAATGTGATCACAAAACAGCTGTTTTTATATGAGAACATTTTTAAGATTTGTAATCAACAAACAATAGATACCAGAATATCTTGTATCCCTTCAATCAAGTGACTATAAGGAAATGGAATGCTAGAGATCATTTAAGAAAACCAACCAATTTCCTTCTATTTGTAGTAGATACCTTTAATGTATAGAAAAGTTTATTGTGGTTTTCTAATGATGAAAAAGAAATAAGCACATATCTATATACTTAAGTGAAACTTTTTTAATCATCCTTTTTGAGTAATATCATTAGTGATTTTTTTCTGTCCTATTGGTGCTTTCTCCTATTCATAAAAGTACTTATTTTTAAAAATAACAACTGGCTAAATTCCATATCATGTCTACTTTTAATATATTTTATAGGAACTCATAATAAATCATTAGTAGGAAAGAAATGTTTTGAAATTATCTAACCAAAAGAACTCTTTAAATTTCATGTCTTCCTGAGTTTTTCTTACAATTCAAAGATAGTTTTGAGATATCTTTCATTATAATCTATAAAGTATTTCAAGTTCATAATAATACCCATTTTTGCTTCTCAATTAATGCCTACAAAATTATCTAACACAGAGATAGCTTTTGTCAAACTCTTATATATAGGAACTATGAATGGCCAACACAACAAAAAACATTTTTTAGTCTTTTATATAATGTCAATTAAATATCTTTAAAAATAATTTCAAAATCAAGAAATGTTATAAGTAATCACTGCTTTCTTCTTAAATTTGCAAACAAAATATACTTTTAAAATCAGAGTTCCTTAAATAAACAAGTTTACCAGTATAATCTGAAACTACAGCAGAAATTCCCTTTGAAACCATTGATTAGGGAAAAGTAAGAATCAGGCAAGTTTTTTACAAACTGTCAACTAAGGTTGAATACTGAAGGACCTAATATTCCATATCCTAATCCTTCCACATTTTTTCCATGGGAAGTTTATAGAATACAGATTGTTATAAGTGAAGCTATAATTAATATTAAGCAAACACACCATCTACCAAATGCAACAGGAAGATAAAAATTATCGTTACTTATACTAGTTCTAATTTGCATGCTGGTGTTGCTTCAAAATAAATTTCCAAACAAGTCCTAAGAATAATTCCTTTATAGAGGCTGAAAATGTTTTCATTTGTCTAAGCTTTGGTTCATCTAAATCCCCTGAACTGCTGAGTTGCTCAAGATGCTGGAAAGGTTAACATTCTGTAACAGACCGAAAACTGGCCTCAGAGTCAGGGAGACCTTTGTTCATTTTCTGTCTCTTGACATATACTGTGCGCAAAGTGGGTAACCACTCAGTGCTCCAAGCTGCATGCTAAGATTCTAAGTGACTGAGGAGTCAGTCTGAATTGCTAGATACAATTTCCTATATTAATGAAATCAGAGATTTGAGCTATATCCCTATCCTAAAGATATGTGCATTATTTCCCCATTATTGACAACTAATTATCTAGAAATAAATTAATCTTCATATGTTTTTACCTCTCTATTCTTCTAGATATGATCATATACTTGTCTAAAGGAAGTAAAGAGTATAAACACGAGACTGAGGAAATCCATACATGCTCTGCCCAGAAAGGGAAATGAGATTGTCAGCAGAAAGTAAAACAAGAAACCAGCAACATCTGATGTCCCTGAGAAGTGAGAATGAAAATTCTTACTCCCTATCCAGTTTATACATTAAAAATGCAAAATTAAAAATCTTATTGATATGTAAGTGCTATCAGCACCTCCCTGTCCCCTCACCCTGTACTTCTACCTCTACCTAACCCAATTCTTTCTAATATTTGTAGACAGGCCCTAATCAGTTCTTGTTGGTAATGTCACAATAGGCTCCTAATACATGACATGAAATTTAAAGAGTTCTTTTGGTTAGATAATTTCAAAAACTGGTGCTAAAATGACTTTTTAAAACAAAGGTATAGGGAGCAGCTAGATGGCTCAGTGGATAGAGCACCAGCCCTGAAGTCAGGAAGACCTGAGTTCAAACCTGGTCTCAGACACTTAACATTCGCTGGCTGTGTAACTCTGGGCAAATCACTTAACTCCAATTGTCTCAGCAAAAAGCAAAAAAAAAAAAAAAAAAAAAGGTATACATGGTTGGATAACAGGTTCAGCCAGTCCCTATTAAAACATCCTTCCACCAGCTGTGAACGGATACAGCCATTCTGGAGAACAATTTGGAGCTATGCTCAAAAAGTTATCAAACTGTGCATACCCTTTGACCCAGCAGCATTTCTATTGGGCTTATTATCCCAAAGAAATCATAAAGGAAGGAAAAGGCCCCACATGTGCAAGAATGTTTGTGGCAGCCCTTTTTGTGGTGGCTAGAAACTGGAAATTGAATAGATGCCCTTCAATTGGAGAATGGCTGAATAAATTATGGTATATGAATATTATGGAATATTATTGTTCTGTAAGAAATGACCAGCAAGATGATTTCAGAGAGGCCTGGAGAGACTTACATGAACTGATGCTGAGTGAAATGAGCAGAACCAGGAGATCATTATACACGGCAACAACAGTACTATATGACGATCAATTCTGATGGACATGGCTCTCTTCAACAATGACATGTTTCAAACCACCTCCAATTGTTCACCGAAGAAAGCCATATACACCCAGAGAGAGGGATGTGAAATGTGGACCACAACATAACATTCTCATACTCCTTGATTGATGTTTGCTTACATTGTGTTTCCTTTATCTGATATATCGTTTGTGTAGACAAGATTTTTCTTCACAACAATGACAAGTTTGGAAATATGTATACATATATTCGATTTGCCAATATTTTAACATAATTAACATGTAGTGGATATCCTGCCATCTAGGGGAGGGGTGGGGAGTTGGGGGAAAAATTTGTAACGGAAAGCTATGTAAGGGTTAATGTTTAGGAATTACCCATACATATGTTATGCAAATAAAATTTAAAAAAAAATTAAAAAAAAAACAAAAAAAAAACATCCTTCCACCACTCTAAGTAAGATTAATAAGAATCTGCTTACTTGGTATTTGAAAATCTGTATACCTAAAGATATAATTTTAATACTTCACCTACTACTTTGAAAGTACATCTTTAACCATACCTTTATAGACAGAAAGGCATTCAACAGAGGTCCATACAGGGTTATCTGAGAATCTGGAGAGAGTTCCATTTCTACATGAAGTTTATCAGGCGGAAGTTCTGATGGATCAATAGGTGGGCGTGAAGAGGTTGTGGGAGAAGAAACAACTCTGTCTGATGCTTTCTGAGATGGTCTTAGTACTGATAACATGTTCTCTTCCATTTCTGACACTACACACAACAAATAAAAAATTAATTTGGACAACAAAAAATGTATGCTGACTTCATCAAAACAGATACTGAAAGTGCTAAAAACAAGTCATTTTGCAACTAAGGTAGCAATTAAGTCAGTTGACATTCTGAAGATAGTAAAACAGTAAAAAAGAATTAAAGAAACTCACTGTAATATTTTAATTGACCATTCGAAAAGTACTCAAAAATATTATAGTCAGCTTTAAAAAGTGAGGGGAAAAAAATACTTCTGCACAAATCAGACAGTACCACGCAAAATTTATCACAAAAGGCTATTCAAATACATGACATTATCAATGTTATCATGAACGTCAAAAGTGAGGGATTTCTGATTTGCTCACCACAAACAAAATAACTTAAATTTAACTTAGCTTACCTATTTTAAGGTGAATTTTGTGCATAAGTTTCAGAACAGAATTGCAAACAGTATCATGATGTCATGAAAGAAATTCTTTTTGTTACTAAGGCAAGAATTTTACACGTAAAAAGTATTCACAGAAATCTGACATGAAGAGGTTCAGGGTTTAAATATTATAAGAGCATCTTGCATGGTATATGTATGCTAAGAAATGTATATCCTATTACATAGGAATAGCCAATACTTTATAATATGTATTCCATTAAAAATTTAGATCCAGCATCTCCAAAAAAGTTAGAGATTTCTGTATTAGGCAGCTAAATGATTATGAACAAATTTGCCTAATGCAATAAAGAATTCTGCAATATAATTTATAATCATATTAAAATCCTCTGCAAAGGTTTTATACTTGCTTTAAGCAACAGAAGTATAAACATTTTCTTTTGGTTCTTCTTCATATCAGGCCTCCTTAATTAGAGATATACCTAAAGTTTCTTTCCGGGGACCTCTTCCATTCCCTCTCTATATTCTCTCTCTCCTGCTGATGATATTAGCAGTTCTACCAGATTATTTCTAAATGCAGGCTTCAATTCCACATCTCTAAATGTTTATTGGACATTTTGAGCCAGATATCCTACAGCAGCTCAAAATTCAATTATGTCCAAAACAGAATTAATTTTATTTCCCCAAAACCCCATCTACTCCCCTTCCAGTTACCCAGGTTTACAAACCTGGAATTATCCTCAACTCTTCCCTGTCCCCTCACCCTGTACTTCTACCTCTACCTAACCCAATTCTTTCAAATATTTGTAGACAGGCCCTAATCAGTTCTTGTTGGTAATGTCACAATAGGCTCCTAATTGTTCCCTGTCTCAGCCCTGCTTCTACTCCAATTCCGTCCTCCATAAAGGTGCCTGATTCCAGATCTGACCACATCACTCTCCTACTCTATTTAACAAAAATCCCTATGGTTCCTTTTTTGTCAGCATGATGAAACAGACACTTTTCTAGATAGCTTTTAAATTTCTTTATATCTTGGTCTCTACTTAGCATTCCAATCCCACTGAATACCATTCCTCTCCTTTCTTGCACACTAGCACCAACCTCCTTTGCTGATCTCATGTAGACAACATCCCAATTCCAAGTCTTCTCACTAGCAGCCTCCCATGCATGGATCACAGTCTTCTCTCGCTTCCATCACTAAGAATATCCTATTCCCTTCAAAGCATTGCTCACGAGCCAACTTCTACATGAAGCCTTTCCTGAAGCCCCACTATTAGAGCTCTCCTTCCTCCAAATCTACCACGGAGATCGATTTATATGCAAGTTGTCTCCTAATATAGAGCATGCATCGAGCACAGAAAAAATAGAGTAAGAACTTAATAAATATTTGATGAGGGATTATTGTTTTGTATTATTGTTTTGGCTTTTTTTAAGAAAATAACCAAGCAACACCAAAAGGCTTAAAATAAAGCACACGTGAAAATACATACATGACTGCTTTAACTGTTCATCCGCCTTCTGAGGATAAATTGGATGCCAAGTGTAGTCAATGGTAAGCATCACACTTGGGACAGTCCAGCATTCAACCCAGCCAGTCCTGTTCAAAGTAAAGAAATAGTTTTCTAATTCATTAAAGTACATAATGAAAGAATACTACCATCACCATCATTTTCATTGCACTGACCTTGCCTCCAAAGTGGAGGAAGGCACAACAATGTTCTCAGAGACTCACTTTTCTTGGGTGATGTTTCGCCATTTTGGTTTTACTGTTTTCTGGCCACTCTGACACTCAGCAGGAATACAAGAATCAGGAGTCATTTTATTTGGGTGACAATTTTTCACCAACAAGAATAATGAATATTTACTAGGGTGGCAATCTGGTAGAAACAAATGAAGATCGACATCTTCTCCCTAAATTAACATTTTAAAATTAGTTACCAGAAAAAAGTCAAACTGCCAAACTGAAATATGAAATAAATTCAGATATCATGGTTCAAAAACTCCCCTATATATAAGAGAAACCATAAAAATAAATCTCCTAGATTTCTAAATGCTTTACTTTTGAAGCTCTTAAAAAAAAAAAAAACCTTCTCCCTTTCCATCTATCTCAAAGCCTCCATATATGACATGCCCCACCCTTGACTCCCCATTCCCCAATTCTTTCTTCCTTTAGTTTAGTCTTTCATGATGAAGCAGCCTGTCTCCACATAATAGTCAACTCCTTTATATGTATCTTTCATCCTCCTCTGCTTCTTCTTTAGCAGACTGCCTGTCTCTAATGTTACATATCTCCATATACATATATACTGTATGTGTATATACAGTACACTGATCCCTTCCTTCAGTCAATAAAGATGACCAAGTTTCTTCTAACTCAAAAACAAAAACAAAAACAAACTAGGTCCTGTGGTCTGAAATAACCACTTGCTTTCATAGTAACTCTCAAAAAAGATGCCTAGGCACACATGTTGCTTCCCAATTTCCTCCTATCATTCCTTTCTCAAACTTTAGAAATCTAGCTTTCAATCTCAGAACTCGGCTGCTGTCTCCAAAGTTACCGATGACCTTAAACTGTGCAGGTTTATGAGCTCTTTGGGAGTAAGACCTGGTTTTTGTTTTTCTTTATATGCCCTGTACTCAGCCCACAGGAGATATTTAATAAATGCTTGTTGTTCTTAGTCACCTCATTCCCAAATTCAATGGCTTTTTCTCACTTCTCCATAGAATGTGATACTGATGATCATCCTCAACTCCCGAGTACTCCATAAGTTTTAAGGACACAGCTTTGTTTTAGCTCTCTTCCTTTTCTTACTCTACTTTTTTCAGCTTATTCTGTTGATTCATTATCCATATCACATTTTTAACTATAGGTATCCCCAAAGGTTCTGCCCTGAACCCTCATCTATTCTCTCTTCACACTTATCTGGTGATTTCATCAATTCCTATTTTTTCTAAGTGGCATATAGCTTAAGGTAAGTAAATCTAATATCTACATATCCAACCTTAGTCTCTATTTTGAAGTTTAGTTATGCACCTGCAACTGCCTAATCATACTGGATGCCCCACAAGTACATCAAAACTCACTATATCCAACACAGAATTCATTTTCCTTCTCACCAAATTTCACCCTCATTTAAACTTCTTCATTTCTGTTGAAAGCACTACCATACTTCCAATCAATCTCAGCATTGTTCTTGACTCTTACTTACCCTTTATCAAATCATGTCCAATCCTTTGCTAAATCCTATTACTTCTCCCTTCACATTCTCTCTTGCATTGGTCTCCTCCTCTCTTCTCTTGATAATGCATCCTTAGGCTGGACTAATATGAAAGCCTAATTGTCTCCCTGCCTCAATTCTATACTCTCTCCAAGTCATCTACCACATAGCCACCAAAATGATGTTCCAACAAGACAATTCTGACTAGGGCACTGCCTTCCTCAAACTTCTCTGGTTCTTTATTACCTCTAGGATCAAATAAGAAGTTTTTCTGTGTAACTCTTAAGTTCTGAAAGTCCACATCTCAGCCCCAACTTCATCCTACATTAGGTCCCTTTCCACTTTCTATACTCTACCTAATTTTCTTTCTGGTCCTCATACAGGATTCTTCATATCCCAACTTGGAGCACTTGAACTGGCTGTCCCATATGCCCAGAACATATTCGCCTTGACCTTTCAAAAGCCCTTGTTTACTTAAAAATTTAGCTTTAATTTCACATTCTACATGATTCCAGATGCTAACGTCCACTTCTGACCTAACATTACCACTTTAACTCATTTTACCAAAAAGGAATTTGGAGTTCAGAAGACTTTTACAAGTGTTAAATAATTTAGTAAGTGGAAAAAGATAAAACTGAACCATCATAAACAAATGACAAAAACAAGGCTAGTACATAGGCTGCAAACTCTTACCTTGAAGAAGATAAATGGACAGACTACAATAACAACACATTTTCATAAAGCACTTTTAAGATTTACCATGGCCTTTCCTGAAAACCACCCAGGGAGGGAGTCAATGAGGCAAGTTTAATTTCCCCATTTCATAGGGAAGAAAGTTGATGCTCAAAAGTGACACAGCGACAGTTCAAATGCTATTTTTTGAATCAAAGACCCACAGGCACCCACTCTGTCAGACTGAACAACAGAAAGGTGAATAATACATACCTTTAAAGTGAATCTGGTATTGCAAGTAGTTGGAACAAAGTCAGTAAAAGGCAAAGAAAAATCAAGATTTAATGTTTCCCCACAGGCTGCAAGATAAACTACAAGAGAAAAGAATTTCTTTTAAAATTTAATTCAACATTGTTCAATTAAAAACTTTTCTAACACAAATCACCAATAAAACTAACTTAAAAAATAGTTTTATTCAACAAAAACTGAAAGGTGTACTAGAAAATGAAAAAAAAATTAATCCTAGTACCCATGAAATAAAGACCAAGACAAATTTTCCTTGCAAAATTGCTTTTAATGGAACTACTTAAATTTTATTTTTAAAAATTCTCACCATTTTCTTGTTGTTTGGTAGAACAGTCAATCCAGTTGTGTTGATTTGCCGCCCAAATCATTTCAAACTGATGAAACATAACTTTAAAATTCCATGTATATGGAACAAATGAAAAAATATCAGGGGCACTATCACTAGACCAGTCTTGAATTAAATCTAGAATGATTTTTAAAAGGAAAGATTATTTAAGATTTTGACAAAAAAAAAATAAGATTCACACAAATAAATGAATTTTCTAGGAAAAATGTCTTCAGTTTTAGATATTTAAATAATTAACATAAAAAGTCTAAATGTTTCCATATCTTTACCTCTTTAAAACAAGCCTTCCCATATTCAGAACACATTTTCTAGTAAGACAATTATTTTTTAAAAACGGAGTTTTGTTATTGATCGAGGAATGAAAAAACTGTCAATTTACTTTGGAATATAATCTTTAATAAAGAGGTTATATAACCTCACATTACATTCCAAATGTTCTTCTCTAAAACATAATTCCTATATTTATATACAAATACATATTAAAATAATCAATAATATTACACAGTATACTCAGAAGATTAAAAACAAATTATAGTGTCAATTTGACTTAAGATAAAAAGTTCTATGATATAATCAAACTGCAGCAATCCAAGAAAGCCAAAATAATCTATTACATGAAAATAAATGATCACTCTAATTATCAAAAGATTTTTAAGACATTTTGTAGTAGTAGTAGAAAGAATGCTGGAATGATGAGTGAAAAGACATATGTTTATCTGTGAGTCATCTGACTCTGAGTCTCAGTTTCTTCCTATATAAAATAGGAAAACCACTAACAATATCTGCTGGGAGGAAAAGTGCTTTGCAAACCAATTTCTATTAACACTTCTATTATTTACTTTTCCTCAAAACAAGAAATGCAATTTCTCTTATTTCTGGATACAGAAATAATAATAAAAAAATTTAAACATGAAAATAAGTTTCCTTGATTACTATCCTTAAAGTAATTAAAAAGATATTATAGACATATTTGAATTTAATTATAAATGATACAATAAGAATTTAATTTATAATTTAATAACAGTGATCTATAAAAACTAATCAGCTATAGCTAGAATATTTTGCCACTGTTATATTATTTTTTCTTTTGATTCCTTCATCATGTTAATTCTAAACTAGCTACTTATTCTCAGAACAGCTCATTACTTCTGCTTAAGCACTAAACCTTTTACTTCTGAGAATTCTTACAATATTAAGATGCTATCTTTGGGTTGAGCTGGAATCCCTTTGGACTCATTTAATGTAATTCAATAATGAGATAACTGGTGAAAGAATAGCTGTTAAATACTAGGCATTCCCTAACACAAACCACAAAGTGTTTAATCTACAATTTCCTCTCATTACTTGAACTTTTAAGAAAAATTTAAAACACACACATACACATACACACACACACACACACACACACACACAGCCCCAATGCAACCACTCAAATGTTTTAGAAAAGAAATTACTTTCTGTCACCATGTCCTTTTATAAATAAATCAGAAATAAAGTGTTAAATATATATATATATATATATTGAATGAGGAAACATGGAAAAAGAACAGCAGCACTGGTAATGCTTAAGAGAGCCAGAGGAAGAGAACCAGCACACAAGGCGAAACCCCCCATAGAGGATTTACCAGGTTTGGATAAACGCCTCACAGGATGAAAAGGTGTAGAGAGGCTACCATTTGAACCTTTGGAGGGAGCACTCAGTGATGCCTCACTTCAATGAAGCAATCCTTTTACTTTTTCCCGATTCTCTACCCCACTCCCTACAGTAACTCTTGCAAACTTCTCTTGCTCTCCAGCCTCCCACACTACTCCCTTAATGAACTCTAAAGTTGAGGACGTTCCCTCTCTCACTTTACAGAAAAAAAGAGGATAAACCATCTTTTCTTCCTATTTCCTATATGAAAGAACTCTTGACTCTAAAAATGTGTTCCTTCTCTACACTAAGGCTAACTCCTCAATATGCACTTTAGCTTCTATTTCCTCATCTCTTCCCCAGAAGACTGCTTAAACAATCATCGACACATCCCAAATTTTCTCTCTTCTGATCTACTGGTTCCTTCCCTACTGGCTACAAACCAACCCAGCTTTCTGTGAACCTTAACACAACTCTACTGGACTCGACCATCCCCTAAAATAATCCCCTCTTCTCTTTCTCAGCCTAAATACTAAATAGTTATTTCACTTGTTTCTAGTTCTCTTACTTTTCTAAAACACTACAATCTGGCTAACCAACTCATCAATCAAAGTTACCAACAATTAATTGAAAAATCTCTATCCTCATTGTTCTCGATCTTTCTGCAATGTTTCACTTTACTAATCACTATCCTCTTTTCCTGTTTATTCTCTCCTGTTTTTGTGACATTGTCATAATTGGTTGTTCTCCTATGAGTCTAATTATTCCTTCTTCACTGAATCATTATTCTTATCACCCTCTCCCAAACTGTGAATATACTCAAAGGTTCAGCCCTAAGCTTTACTCTTTCCAGGTTCAATTCATTTCTATAGAGATGAATCTTAGATTATATATCCAGTTCTAGTTCCTTTCCAGTTAAGTCATCAGATGCATTTATTAAGCACCTATTAGGGGAAGGCATTTGCAATGGTTTGGATATGAGGAATTAAGGTTAACAGTGAAAATGCAAGCTTGAGTCTCTGAAGGTATAGTATTGTTCCTGATAGAAATAGGAAAGTTATTTCAAATTGGATGTTTTGTAGGCTTACTTAAAAAATGTTTGCATCAATATTCATTAGGGAAGCTGGTCAGTAGTAGTCTTTCTGTTTTTGTTCTCCTTGGTTTAAATATCAAAACCATATTTCTGTCACAGAAGGAATCTGACAGGACGCCAATTATTTATTTATGTTTTTTTTCCCAAATAGTATTGTAATTAATTGTTCTTTTAAGTGTTTGATAGAATTTGCCTGTAAATCCATCTGGTCCTAGGGATTTTCTCCTTGTGAAGCTCATTTATGGCTTGTTCAATTTATTTTTTTGGTGATAGGGTTGCTTAAGTATTCTTTTTCCTCTTCTCTTCATCTGGGCAATTTATATTTTTATAAATATTCATCTATTTCATTTAAATTGCTGATTTTTATTAGCATATACTTGGGCAAAACAACTCCTAATAATTACTTTAAAATCATCTTCATTAGTTGTGCTTTGGTTTTCCTCTTTCTTTTTAAGAATCAAATTAGTGGGGCAGCTAGGTGGTGCAGTGGATAGAGCATCAGCCCTGAAGTCAAGAGGACCTGAGTTCAAATCTGATCTCAGACACTTAACATTCCCTAAGCTGTGTGACCCTGGGCAAGTCACTTAACCCCAATTGCCTCAGTTACAAAAAAAAAAAAAAAATCAAATTAGTCAATAATATGTCTGTTACTAGCTTTTCATAAAACCAGCTACTAGTTTTATTGAAAAAAATCAGTGTTTTTTTATTTCAATTTTATTAATCATTCCTGTGATTTTCAGAATTTCTATTTTTGTATTTAATTTGAATTTTTAATTTCTTCTTTTTCAAGTGTATTTTTTTTAAGTTGCATGCTCAATTCTATTCTATTCCTTATTTACTGATGGAAGCATTTAGAAAGAAATTTCCCCTTATACTGCTGTGGTTGTATCCCCCACATTTTGGTATTATTGCTAGCAGTCTCTTTAATGAAATTACTTTTCTATTTGTTCTTTTACCCACTCATTCTTTAGGATTAGATTATTTAGTTTGCAATTAATTTTTAATTCATATTTCCAAGGTCCTTATTGTACCACAGTACCAAAGGAGTATATTTGATATTAGTTTTTCTGCATCTATGGGCTTTTTATGTCTTAGTACAAGGTCAATTTTTGTAAACATGCTACTAAGAGCTTTTAAAAAAAAAAAAAAAAAGTATGTTCCTTTCAATTCCTATTCATTATTTTCCAGAGAACTATTTAACTTTTCTAAAACCCTATTAACTCTGAAACTTCCTTCTTGTTTCCTTTGTGGTTACCTAGGTCTGAGAAGGGTAAATTAAGATTCCCCCTCTGGTATAATTCTTACCTTATCTCCTCTTATAACACAACTTTTTTCCCAAGAATCTGAATGAAATATATCTGGTCTGTGTATGTATGTTTAGTATTAATATAATTCACTATCTTACCTCTTACCAAATGTAGTATCTCTGATTATTTCTTTTGATAAGGACTATCTTTGCTTTTAGTTTGAAATAATTACTGCTTTTTTTAAACTTCAGCTGAAAAATAGATTCTACTCTAGTTTTTTATTTAATTTTGTGTATGTCTTTCTGCTTCAATTGTTTCTTGAAAACAACATTTTTTTTGGTTTCCTGTCTATTCTGCGATTCACTTCTATTTTCTAGATTGAGATCATCCCATTCACATTGCTATTTTTCCTTTTGAGGTCATCCTAATATAAAAGACTCACATTCAAGACCTCTAAGTAGACTCTTTATAACTGTCCTAATAAAGTTCTTAGGAATTACATGTATTATCTTCCCATTTGGGAATATAGCAGTTTGAACTTTTAAAGTTCCTTATGTTAGCTCATAAACACCTTTTTATGCTTTGCTTCAGTTGTGTGTTTCAATGTTAAATATGCTATTCAGCTATGATCTTTTCAATCAGAAGGCTTGAAAAGTCTCTATTTCAGGAAATACCCATTTTTCTCCCTGAAGGAAAACAGTCCCTTTTTGTGGGAAGGTTATATTTGACTGTAATACTAGCTCTTTTGCCTTCTAGAATATCATATTCTAAGCCTTCTACTCATAAATCTTGCATGATTCTGTTTGGTTCAATGGTATTTGAATACTTTCTTCTTAATCTGGGAGCTCTGGAATTTTTCAATAAAATTCCTAGAAGTTTCCTTTTTGACATCTCTTTCAGGAGATGAATAGTGGTTTCTTTCAATTTCTATTTTGCCCTCTTGTTCTAAGATATTTCGGTAATAGTCCCTTTTTAATTCTTGAAATAAGATGTCTAAGCTCTTTTTATGATCATGTCTTAGAGGTAGTCTAATAATTCTTAAATGATCTCCCCTGAATCTATTTTTTAAGTCGGTTGTTTTTCCTATGGGATGTTTCGTATTTTCTTCAATTCTTTTTCACCCTTTAGATTTTTCATGGAGTCATTAGCTTTCCTTGAACAAACAGATATTCTAATTTTTATGGGTTGTTTCCATCAGTATTTTTTGTGATTCTCTCACTAAGCTGTTAATTTTTTTTCATAATTTTCCTGCACTGCCCTCATTTCTTTTCCCAATTTTTCTGTGAACTTTTTTATGTCCTGAAACTTTCTCAATTAGATCTGGGTGTCTTTTAAGTTTTTGGTGCTTCCAAGGTGGTATGCTCTGGGGAGAGTTCTGGTATTCACTCTGGTCCTTATGTAGGAAATGTCTTTATTCCATCACAACTCCAACTGTTACTCATTGATCTAGAACTGTGACCCCAAACTGGGTAACATGCATTAATAGGGCTTCCAAATGGCACCTGGTCAAAAGCCTCATACTAGCACAGGAAGCCATATTGAATCTCTTCTTGGTATCACTTCTGTTTCACCATGATTCCCACCCATCCACAAACCACTGTCTGCAGAACTCTCTGTCCTCCTAAGCTGCTATAGATTGGAAAAATATACTATACATATATAAAAATATACTATAATGTTTTGTTGGTTATTCTGCTCAGAATTTAATTTGACAGGTTTTTAATGTTGTTTAAAGGGATGTGCTATGAGAACTAGGCAAAAATATGCATTTTACTGCCCTTATCCTGTAGACTTATTGATGTCAACATATCCAAAAGAGATCTCTATTTCTTCTCTAAAATCTACCAAAAAACTATCAAAACTCCCCTATTTCTGCCCAGGAAACCATCATCTTTTTAGGCTTCCAAGTTTACAAAGTCAATGCCATCCACTACCCCTCATTCTCACTGACAATCAAATTACCTGCCAAATCTTGATATTTCTACCTTCAAAATTCTAGATAAGACCCTCATCATTTCCAACCTGCACTATTGCAAAAGCCTAATAAATAGCCTTTATGCTTCAAGAATCTTGTTTTTGATAGCTAGGTGGTACTAGAGAGAGAGAGAGAGTTAGACATGGAATCAAAAGGAACTGAGTTTTAAATCCTGTCCCAGGAAATTAATAACTGGGCAATTAATCGCAAAACTTAAAGCACTATATAAAAATGCTAGTTATCATCATCCTCATCATTATTACAATCCTTCTCACAATTACCAAAGAAATATTCCTAAAGTATAAATCTTGTCATTTCCGTATTAAATACATTCCAATTACTTCTAAGAAACTATAAATTCTTATTTAGCACTTAAAATGCTTCATAAAGCTAGCCCCTATTTCCCTTTTCAGCCACATTCTTACTGTTCCTCATACACAGCACTATACTGCCCATCTTCTTGTCTTTACATTGCCCATCTGTATTCCCATAATATGCTCTCTCCTTACCTGCCTTGTTTTCTCCAAGATACCATCTTCTATATGAAGTTTTTTCTTATGTCCCTTCACCACTGTTGCTATTGACATCTCTCCAAAATTACCTTCTAATTCTTTAGTATATTTCTTTTCATGCATGTGCCCAAACTAGACTGTTGCTCTTCTAGGACAGGGACAGGAAACATTTTTTCTGTTAAGGGCCATTTGGATATTTATAACATCATTCCCAGGCCATACAAAATAATCAACTTAGGGAAGTCAAGCAGCAGGAGGTTGTTGTACCTAGCTTTCAAATCATTATGACCTGCAGTTGATTATGTAAATGATGTAGAGGTTCCTCTACCCAGTTTTAGAACAATGACTATTTCATTTCTATATTTGCACTCCTAGTGCTGAGCCCAGTATCCATTACATAAGCTGTCACTTAATAGTCCATTGCACTGCAGAAGAATAGTCGAGATAAGTAAGATTTTCCTCAAATACAAGTCATATAATTATACAACAAATCTTCAGGATAAATGGTCGATTCAATAAACAGAATGCCGTTATCAAAATAGCCACTGTACTATCCGTTTAAAATGACATAAAAACTAGAATCTAAAAGCAATCACCCAATGAGAGTAAGCAGTTGGTTTTCTATTGTAACAATAGAATTCAGTCTAAACTTCAACTTCAAATATGGTAAGAATCTGAGGTTTCCAGAAAAAAACTCATGAAAATGAAATAAGTATTTGGAAACCAGAAATCTAGTGGGGAGGGAGGAAGAAACTAAAAGATTGTTAATCCTGCAATGAGGACAAAGGGTTGAGGATTCATAAACATGAAAATCAGCTATGTTTATAAAGGCTAAATTAGTGATAAAGCAACAGTTACTAGACCTCTTCATGTATTTTAAAAAGGAATTGACCCTTCAAACTAGGAGTCCCAGAATTTTTCTGCACATTGTCCCCTGTCCTTGAGGAGAGTTCTAAGGGGACAAGGGAAGGTTTCTGTACCTTCCCACCTTCAGCCACTCTTATTCTAATACTCTTCTCCTAATACCCCTGCCTGGATGAATTCCAATCCCAATGCAAGCAAGATTGTAATATTTTAGGGAAATTAGTAAAATGAAAGAAATTTGTGTGATGAATTCAGTTGAATTGCTACAAGATATAACAATAGTGTTGAAGATTTATATAGTTACTGCTGTTATTTCCAAAGCTATTAAAACAAAATCTGCTTGATGGCAAAGAATTAACTCTGTCTTAAAACGACTGAGCTATTTTCTTCACAGCCTATTTACACCAACAACTGTGATGCTTAATGAAAACTTACAATAGGCTATTCAATAATCATTTTGCTAATTCAACCCCAATTGTCATCTCCCAACTTTATCTTTTTGGGAATACACACCATTCATTCAGTGAGGTATGTAAGCATGAGCTCTACTATATTTTTACACAAGGGGGAAGATTTAAAATTAAAATCTAAAAATGAACTGTAATCTTTTCTTGATAATTCAACCTATACTATATGGAGAGCATTAACAAGTGTTAAGTGTGACTATTTCCCTGATAAAGACCTTTCCCTTCAAATGAAAAAGTAGAAATTTCAAAGTAGAAATTACAAAGATTTGATATTTTATTTCTTTTTAATCAAAATCAAATACATTTTGTATATTTTATATTATCTCAGATGATTAACCATTTATTTTATTACAACTAAAATAATAATGTATAATGGCTGCATTCTATTAACTTCCACCTCTACCTTGTAGACTCCCTTCTTAAGCTTCATTCTTTTGACCTTATTAATGACTCCTCCCACTTTGGTACATTTTAATCACTTGGTACCCTCCACCACTCCCGACACTAAATTTAAGCTATATACAATTTTATAAAGTTTAATGACTTGATATTAGTGACACCATTAGGACAGATAATTTTCCTAAGAGAAAAGATACACTGATACACAAATAGATGAAGAATGAACCCAGACTAGCCCCAATAAACCATACAAGTAAGCAAAACAGTTTACTGGCTTTCAGACCTGATAAAACTTGAGCTCCCTTTGGACTGAAAAAAAATCACTGTTCTTAACAAACTGCAGTGAAGTATTACCCAAGTTCAAAGTATTCTTACATTTCAATATAATTCTAAGCTTGTAAATTTGCATTCTGAAAAGTTCTACCTGATTTGAAAAAAAGTTTTGCTTTAGTTAATAAATTCTCTAACAGAAAAGAATTAAGCAAATATTCTTATTTTACATTTTTTAAAATACTATGGTACTATGTTCATGAAAAATGAAAACCTTTATAATATGCCTAGAAAAGATAAAGTATTTTTGCACAAAAAGAATCAATTCAATTATTCAAGTTAAAGGGGCTCACACAATCAAATCTAAAATCAGATAATCCAAATCCAAATCTTTTGCTTAGATTTAGACTGTGTTTTTATTTTCTGATATTTAACCTTGGAATTCACACTTCACAATACATTGGATTAAATTAATAAAGACTCCTAATGAATACCTATGCTAATGAGATGGAATGGCCCAGCTTAGCCTATCTGGATACTAGTACTTCTCTTCCACTGTAACCTGCTAGCACCCCTTCTTTGCTACCAAGACTCAGGGAGTTCATTACTGGGGAAAATCCCCATCACTTTTCAAAATTCCATCAGTTCTAGGACTTCACCTCATTGCCATCTTCTGTCTCTATGAATGAAGCATGGAATCATGGGCTCCAAAAACCTTCATTTAAGGAGGTAGCCCAGGTTAGACTTTCCATTTCTCACTTGGCTGCATTATTTCAGGACTTGTCTGAGTTTTCCACTATGCCCCCATAGCAGCATCCTTTTAGTGTGTTGTCTAGTCCTATTAAATTTTAGCTCATTGAGAGAAGAAACTTGAATTTTTTTCTGCATTTGTATCCCCAGCACATAGTAAGCACTTAAAGAAATGTTTATTGAATGATACAGAATACCACTGGAAACTGGGAAGTCCTTTTACTGCCATCTCCATACAGGGGATGTACACATTATTTCTCCTATTGAAACAATGTATCAGTTAAAGTTAAACTATTTTTCTTATTTTAAACTTCTTTCATTCCTTTTCTTCGCTTAAGGAAGAGAAGGCAGAGAAGTCTCAGAGTTTCTCTTTGTGGTAAGCAATAAATGAAAGCAAAAGAAAACTATAACGATTAATGCCAAAAGATATACTATGTCAAAAAAATCTGTCAAATGCAAAGATGTTTATTTGACTCTGAGACAAATAAATTACCTGTAAAGAAGTTTTTCTGAGCAAAGATGAAATGATAGGTTGCTTTATAAACTTCCAGCTCACACTGCCAAGTCTGGGGCATATTCCATATTCGGGGATAGCTGGCATTGACATGGAACTGTGAACAAAATAAGGACTTAAAATGTGACAATGTGTAAACAGCATCAGGAATGAAGAGTCAATCATGTATAATGGTGAGTAATTAAAACTTATTTTCCTGCTGAGATAAACAGAAGGCACCTCTAGTGCTTTAAGCTTCTGTGGCTAAAGTTTAATGTCTGCTCTCTGCTTTATTGAGGAAGCTTACTAATTCTAAATTATTAATTTCTAATAATGAGTCATATTGTACTCAAAAAACTTGGGAGACCAAGCTATGATATTTAATAAATACAAAAGGAAGACAGCTGGAATGGTGGATAAAGCTCTCAGCTTAGTCTGCAGACCTCATTCCTCACTTCAGGGCAGACAAAGAAAGAGCAAACCTTCAGACCAATAAATGTCTGGCATGTCAGGCTCCTCAGGATCCCACTTGACATTGTCACAGTGGCTATAAATCTTCCCCTGTGCCTCACAGTACACTAAGTTAACTGCCAAAGAATGGTAACTGGCAAGGACAAAAAGGCATCCCCAAGAGGGTGAGGGTCTGCTCTGTAACAGCACCATCTGCCCACAAGGGTTGTCAATTATGGTTATAAGATATATTTATAATATGCCCAACTCCAAATGTTTGGCTTCCACTCTTGTTATCATTTGACCACGAGATATAATTGAGCACCACAAAATTCTTAACACTTTTACATAACAGCATCTTGTTCTGTGCAAGTAGCATTTTAATTATGTAGTGATTAATTTTCCTGAATTTGCTCAAATTAAGTCTCTCATAAGGGTTTTTATAAAGCAAACAAAATCCTCCATATTATTCATTTTTTAACCATAAAAAAAAGTAATAAAGAAGAATTTAAAGTTTAGTCTTCTGGTCACATAAATTAACAACTTAAATCCTTAAAAGCAAAAAACAAAACATTAATTAATTAATAATCAAGTGACTATGTTCTGTTGCAGTGAGAATATTCATAACTGAATTAGTAAACAGGGATTCTATTTCTTCTACCTAGAAGGATAATAGTTGGACCTAAGAGTACACTGATGAATATTGGCACTGCAGGAACACTACTTAGATCTGGAAGTAAGATAAATTCTTAAAGCTCTATCTCCCCAACCAAAATAACTTTTCCATGAAGACTCTGGGACATCTCTTTAGTGAGCCAATTTTCACTAGTGCATTTGAGGCCTCCGTTTTGGGATCAGGCTTGGGTCCAGACTAGCCAAGCTTTGTTAGCCTCCAAGTTTTTGATTCTTCAAATTTTGATATTATTTCTTCTTCACCTTCAACTCCTTTACTCCCTACACCAAGCTTTTCATCTCCCTTTTATGTACTATCTTCCCCCATTAGAATGTAAACACTTTGAGGGCTAGGTGGAGCAGTGGATAGAGCACCAGCCCTGAAGTTAGGAGGACCTGAGTTCAAATTTGGTCTCAGACACTTAACATTCCCTAGCTGTGTGACTCTGGGGAAGTCACTTAACCTCAATTGCCTCAGCAAAAAAAAAAAAAAAAAAAAGTAAACACCTTGAAAATAGGAACTATCTTTTTGTTTGACTTGTATTCCAATGTTAAACTAAGTGTTTAGTATAGAGCCTGATAAATAGTAAGCCTTTAATGAATAATTATTGCCTTCTTCCTTTGACTTATACAAGATAGTCTCAATCAGATTCTTAATCAAATGTCTAGAAACTTCCTTTAAAAAAATTTTTTGGTAACTATTTCAATATGAATGGTTTCCTCTGTAATACTATGTATTTTATTTTATGCATTTTAAAACATTATTCAGTAAAGGGAAGGGAAGGGGGCCATGGACTTCATCAGATTGCCAATGACACATAGTTAGAACTGTGGCTGTAAAGCAAATTCTGTATATCATATGTGCATGTGCACTATCATGTACTAAGGACTTACTGCTAACATTTCTGCTTCTAAAAGGGTCCGGTATTGCATACTGCTGGTAGCATCAACATGTAAAAGTTGTCCTTTAATTGCAGGGGTATAACCTATTAGATAGAAGAAAATAATTAACAAGATTTCAAACCGTCCTTTATCAGTATTATTTTAGCTTACTATACTAGAAAGCATCAACCTGGGGATATCAGATCTGGAGATACAAAATTTTGTAGCAGGACTATTCAGAGGCAGGTTAATAATCCGTTGCTCTACTTTGCTGTAACTTCATTCAAGTCATGGCTCTCAACCTGGGTGTCCTCTAAGACTGTTCTTGACCCTCTCCATTTTCCCCTCTATCCTCACTTGGTCATCTATCTCATCATCATCATCATCATCATCATTATCATCACCTATGAGTTCTGCTATTCTCTTTGTAAATTTATTTCCAGATACACATATATGATCCTGATCTTTCTAGTCATGCATCAACAACTGCTTCTAGGGTACTTAAAACTAGCCCTCCCAAAACAGAACTCATCATCTAATATGCAAATTTAGTTTAGTTGTAAAAATGACTGCATCTTATGTATATGATTTACCAATGTAAAAGGCCCTGAAAGTAGGAACTACTTCAAAGAAAAACCCAACTTCAAAATAGAATTTGCCACTTTTTTGTGCTAGATTCAAAAAAATGGACTATAACACAAAAAGTAAGAACACCAGATCCCATTTTCTTAACAAAGCTGAATTTCATTATTATTTTTCTCTGTATAAATGCAGTAAGAGGTAAAAGCAAAAGCAAAACAAAAAAAAAAAAAACAGATTTTTCTAAAAGTCCCCCAAGTTTAATTTAAAATTTATGTTTTATTTTTAAAATACAATGAATATGGACTTCAAATATATAAAAATCAGGGAAGTCACATTAGCTCAGACAGAATTAAAGTCAATTTAGACATTTCTTAATGTATAAAACAATACAATGTGAAAAAGTTGCTCTAATGGCCTAAAACTTGGACTTCCTCAAGTGTACAACTTACCAATAAGGATAAATCTGGCTTAAAATTTTAACATACATAAAATGAATTATTAAGAAAATATAATAATGTTTAGGAATTCTTAAATGCTTGTTCATATATTAGCAAATACTGTTTACAACTCTTCACTAACTTACTTCTTAAGATTCTGCTTTACTAAATTTAAGGTCCTGGGATTACCAAGGTTTAAAAACTAATATAACCCTGCCAGGCACTCATGGTCTTTGATTCCACTGACAAGTGGTACAAGGTTATGTGCTAGGTACCAGAAAGAAAAACAACAATGAAAAACTATGTCTGCCTAATCTCAAGGAGTTTACATCCTACTGTGTAGGAACATCTCATGCACACATCTCTAACACACTTAGCTGTCATCTCTAAGAGTGAGTTTCAAAGGGTTCCTTGTGGCAGAAAGTGTTAAGGAGGAAACATGTTCAGGGAATGGAGGGACAGATGTGGATTCAAGATGCCAAACTATATGAAGGTCAAGTAAGAGCAAGAAGGCCAATCTGGGTGGAACTGGCAATGAGTGAAAAGTTATGAACACAACAAGATATGCCTAAAGCCAACCAATGAAGGAGGCTACATACCAAGGGGAGAAAGTTGTAATTAATCCCAAAAGCAATAAGGGGCTATAGGTCATCCTTGATCAAGGAACAAATAATAACAACAACAAATCTCCCTCTCCCCACCCCCAATGTTTGAAGAATATTATTTTGGCAACTCTATGGAGTCTAGACTGGAGAGAGGCAAGTCAAGAAATGATAAATTCAATGAGGAGGCTGATGCCACAATTCAGGTAAGAAGCCATGATCCAGAAAGGAAAGGAAAAGTCAGAAGGAAGAACTGCTGTTGAAGTGAAAAAACCAGACCTGATAACTGATTATATAGAAGGAAGTAAAAAATGAAGAACAGAGGCTAGGGATGTCAATGACTTCCCAGGTCAATAGTATTCTCACTATAAACTGAAAGTTTAGAGGAAGATCAGGCTTAGGGATGAAGACGATGAGTTCTATTTTAGACATGCAGAATCAGAAATACTTACAGGAAATTCAAGTGGAAATATGCCTATGCAAAATAAGCAGCGATGTAGAGCTAGAATCCAAAAGACAGTTGCAGGCTAGATATACAGTTCTGAGAATTATCTGTATAGAGAGAATAACTGAATCTATGAAAAGTGCTAAGATCATAAGGAACTTATAGAAAGATAAAAGTGCTAAGAACAGAGGTTTAAGAAACATTCACAGTTAGGATGATAATAATCCAATTAAAAAAAGACATTCAAGCAGAACAAGGTAGGGTCATAAAAACTAAGGAAAGTTCAAGTATCCAGAAGAAGGAGGTAATCAATTAAGGCCAAAATAGTTAATGTTAAAATAATATTGTCTGAGGTGGAGACAAGATAGCAAAATAAAGGCAGAAACTCATCAAACTCTCCCCAAACCTCTCCAAATTTCTTTAAATAATTTTAGAGTGCCAGAACACACAAAAAGATGGAATGGAATAATTTTCCAGCCAAAGACAACTTAAAAGGTCAGCAGGAAAGGTTTGTAGCACCAGAATGGGAGTCTAGCACACAATCCCTGTGCAAACTATGCCAGCACAGCACTGGCCTGGCCCCAACCCCAGCCCAGACACCTGCAAATCCAAAACTAGGGACTTTGAATCAGCAGCAATACTGGACACCAAAGACCACTTGGAAAGTCAGAAGGAAAGATTTGTCAGTAGGGTGAGAGCACCTTGGGAAATCAGTAAACCAAAAGTGGATATGGGCAAAGGTGATAGTGGCAGCTTCCAGAGGTGTCAACTCACAAGAAGTGTCTTTACTAGCACTGAGAAGGGTTTCTGTTGTTTTAGCAAAAACTAGTTCTCAAAACTTCTGTGGAGCCAGGACACTTCTAATAGTTCCAGGACAGAAAAGAGTACTTCTAGTCAGGTCCCTAAAAGAATCTCTGAAAACAGCTGCACAAAACCCCTAAAGCTTGGGACTGTGTACCCTCTATCCTGGAAACAGAGCCCTACTTAAAGAGTTAAAAGCCAAGAAGCAGGCTGGGAAAATGAACAAATAAAGAAAAAGACTGTGACCATAAAAAGTTACTATGGTATGGCATGGTACAAGGAAGATTAAAACACACACTGAGAAGAAGATAACAAAGGCAAAGCTCCTATATCCAAAAGCCTCCAAGAAAAATCAGAACTGGTCTCTGGCCATAGAAGAGCTCAAAAGGGATTTTGAAAATCAAGTAAGAGAGAGAGAGGAAAAATTAGGAAGAGAATTCTAAGTGGTATAAAAGGAAATGTTAAAAAACGCTAATATTAAAATATTTTAAAAGCCTAATGAAAATTCATTTGATAAACATTCCATAGCAAAAATTACTCCACTATTCTCTATGATTTGTACACTACTTAAAAGATAAAAATAAAATTTCAGCTTACCATTTTCTCCTACTATCATAGGAATGTTGATTTCTAAATATGACCCGGCTCCCACATTTACATGCACAGCATTTGTTTCCTGTGGGGGGGGGGAGAGAGGGAAGGATGGGGGAATAAAACATTATTTATAACAAAGTCTTGAGATTTTAAAAGTTCAGTATCATATAAGAAAGTAAATATGTGAATAATTATCTTTTTAAATTAAAATAAAGACCTGTTGAAAGGTACCAAAAATACAAGATGGAAAAAATGAAAATTTACAATAGATCTATGAGAAATTTTGGAAAAAGTCAGATGAAGAGTAAACCCCAAATGCAGAAATATGCTAACTGGAAGAATAGATAAGAAATTCTTATTCTAAATTGTTTTATCTCTTTCAGTTAACTGCCATTTCATAAAATATATGGAGGAGAAACATGCAGTCTTCTATTATGAAACAAATGAAAATTATAGGGTTTTTTATCAAATACTGCTGGTAGATTTTACAAAATTTCTTACACAACATGAATATTACTAGATAACAATCCATTATTTACCCTATTTTTTGTGAACAACAAATCAATTGTGGCATCTGCAATGATATTCATCCGCAGCTCAAAAGCAAGGATTTGCCTTGGTTTCCCTGGCTGGGCAATTTCAGAAATTTTCATAACTTGGTAATCAGGTGGGAAAAAAAACTTCCATAAACAATCTCTATAAAATAAAAGGAATAATAAATTATTATTCAAATGAAGAGACATTGCACATGGTGCAAAATTTGCCAAATTCCTTAATTTCTCAAAATGATTCACAACCCATAAAGCTATTAAACATCCAATAAAAAATATTCATGTTATTTCCACTGTATCATCTTAACTCTTCTCATTGAATGCACCAATGACTCTTTCCTCTAAATATCTACATTTACACAAAAAAATGCTATATGCTGTAGGCTATAACATGAGACAAGTCAATGAGAAAATCCAAAGTATATGACAGACAGATTCGAATTTGCAATGGCAGCTTTTTTTCATTCAGAACATTTTAACGTGCTAATTTATATTAACATGCTATATTTAACATATAAAATATTTTATATGTATAAGATTGGTCCAAAGCATACAAAAATCACTGAGGAAGATCAGAGAAGCTAGAATGCAATTTTATGCTCAACTTCTATGGAATGAATTGTCAACTGTTTGTTAGAAAGCACATAAAAAGACTTATTTCAACTTTTTTGGAAGGAACTTTTAACACCTTTAAACGAAGTTTAAAAGTTTTTATTTAATGACACTGAACCCAAGATTAGAAAATAGGAATTCTGGGGCTACAACCAGCAATGATAGTAATTCAAGATGAAATCAGCACTAGGCCTGAATTTCTACATACTAAGGCGCTCAAGTCAAGAAGCACTTACTAAGCATTTATTCTGCTCCAGGTACAAAGGATGCAAATACAAGAAAAGATAAAAATAGTCCTTGTCTTCAAGGACCCTAAATTCTATT
>JAJPUD010001499.1:103968-117473 GCA_023553655.1 Myrmecobius fasciatus | reverse complement strand
CCTGCATAGGGTAGATTTTTGCTGATTGAAAAAAATAGAATATCAATCAAACAACTAAACAAATAGACATACTGGTCACATTTGGTTTAAGTACCTCTGTCGGTCAGCCCAAGGTCCATAATTGAAATCTGTTCCTTTACCACAAACTATATCCAATCCCCAACAGGGAGGCAAGTCTTGCAATTTACTATCCTCACTGCTCATTTCTCCCTCGATAGTTTCCTCAGTTTCTTCTGGGACCAGGCCTATGTTGAAGAATGCAATAAAAATGAAGTTATTTAGAATAGCCATGAAAGGGCTTCTCCCCTTCCCCCATAACTAAGTACTTAGAAATTGTAAACACAGAAATATTTGGCCTAAAACCCTTTATTTTGAATCAAAATGTTAAGAACAAGGACAAAAAGAAGTCTCTTTTTTATAAAAGTTGATCACTAAACTTACAAGTCTTTTCAAGATTCAAGGCCAGCAAAAAGTAGATTTTTCTAAAATTGCTGCTTAGACTGTGTTGCACAGCTTCACCTTCTATGAACATTCATTTCTATCAAATCACTGTCTCAAAAAGTAACAAGTACTTTGAAGTACCAATCAGAAAGAGGCATTATTTAGAAGAAATTTGTATATTGTCTTTTTTAATCTATTACTGGAAAGACATTTAATCAAAGCTCAAGGTGCCAGTCTACAGATATCTAACTTAAATTTTATTAAATTGGTTATAAATTTTTGACATTCTAGAAAGAAAAACAGACTTTTCTTTTAATGTCTACAGAAGATAAATAACAATAGATGTAAAAGTACTAAATCATATGTCAAATTCTTCCGTAATAGGTTAGCCCAGTGTAGAGAGCCAGGGCACCTAGAAGTAGGCAGACCTGCACTCAAACTGTACTTCTAATGCAAATGAAACTCCAAGAGTGCACCAATGACTTAAGCTCTAAGATTAGGCATGACTCTCTAAGACTCCAATCTGAGTTGCACTATAATGGTAGTAATGACTAATAAAAAGGTTTATATTGGAGTTTATCACCAGGAAATCCCTAGAATGATAAACCAATGAAAACACAACAACAGACATCCTTCCCCCAAGCCACCCCCTTTTCCCAATCTTTCTCATTTTTTCACACATAACAATCTACCTGGTTCATCCATATAATAGTAAATGTCAACATCATTGGATTGCATCACAACAAAACCTTCTCCCATTAATCTTGGTGGCCTAACAAAGGAGAAGGAAAGGTATAAAATGAAAGCATTAATTTTCTGTTAACTTCTAAGTGAAAACAATCAAAAATAAGATATTTCAATTGCTGTAAGATATACTTGAAAACTGAATAATGGGGAAAATATTTCCCTATCAATAAATAATTCCACCATAGCAGTACTAACAATAATATAGTACTGAAAATTTTAATTAAACAGGTCAATTATTAGGAAACATTAGAGAAGTCAATAAGTACAGCCCACTACTCAACTTCTTCAACATCTAAACTGTGTCCTATTTAGTCACCTGAGAGTTTGGGAGGTCAGGTCAATCAATTTATGAAACAACACAGCAGCTTCTAGTACATGGATAAAGTAAACTAATTATTGTATTTTCCACAAATGTCCTTGTTCCCTACCAATGCCCAGATTTTAGGCAAAAGATGACACAAGCAGAAGGAGGTAATACATTAATTCCACCTAAAAGTAACACAACTTAGAATACAGTGAGTTCCAATGTGGGGTTTAAGAAATTATCTAAAGCAACCACTGTGAAATCACAGAGATATTAGCAACTAATCATCCAACTTATATTTTTAAAAGGTATACAAAGGAGATGGAAGCAAAGAAAGGTAAAAAGGATGAATGTAAAAGTATGGCCTAATCCTGTAAGAATAGCATCAAGAAGCTAAATGCTTAGAACAAACTGAATTAGGAATGCATCCGTTTCCACCTATTTGTTTTACAGATGAGATAAACTAGACTTGTCAAAGGTCACAAAGATAACAGAATGGGTAGAGCTGCTCAAATTTTATTCTGCTTTTGACAAATATTGCCCTATAACAAACAATGTCTAACCAAGCTAAGTAAAAAAAGAGTAAGTGCACATCTATAGTTACCCTTGATAAACTCAAGGAACCTGGTCTAGAAGGAACTACATTCCTAGGTAATGTAAAAAATGAGCCCCTGCCAGTGACATATGAAAAGATAGTATAGAATAAAGAAGATATTATAGCAAATGTAACAATTTTTTTTAAGAAATGAAGAAAAGAGATTTAACATATTATAGGTCATTGAACTTGATGACTGATTTCCAGATAAATTCTAGACTATATTATTCAACAGAAATTAGTGAATATCTAAGAAAAGGATAGAAAATAATAAAAGTAAAACTATAAATATCATGCAAAATTCTTTTTTTTTTTTTAAAGTTGAAGAGATACGGGTTAGATGATAGCACATTAACTGAAACTGGAACTAGTGGAATGGCTGGATTAAAAAAATAATCATTGTGATTCCATGAAACTAACATTTTGAATAACAGTTTATCTCTGACAAGATTCTGACAAACTAACGACAGAATGAACTGAACAAGGTGAAATTAAATTATTACAAAAGTAAATAAATTCTTTTCAGATGAATTTCAAAAACTGACTATAAAAACAGGACATTCTGATTAGTTAGACATTTCTCTGAAAAGGATCTGGGATGATAGTGGACCACAACCTCAATGAATCAACAAATATATAGGGATATAATGAGTAGCCAACAGAGTTCATACAATCTTGAGCTGGCTGAAAAGGGATACATAGCCTCCAGAGATAAGACTGTGATCACCTATTGCACTCCATCTGACCTGGTCAGACCTCAGATGCAATGCTGTGTTCTATTCTAAACACCAAAATACAGCAAATCTTCAAACAGAGGAAGCAGAATAGTGATGGACTAAACCTGAAGTCCAAAGCAAATCAGGACGGGTTGAAGTAACCCATATTTCGTCTGTAGAAGTAAAATCTTAAAAGACACAATAGCTATGCTGAATACTTCGAGGTTAATGACATAAAAGGTGGTCTGGGAATGTTTATTTGGCTCTTCAGGACAGAATTAAATAAGATAAGTGATAATGAAAAGAGTAAATTAAATTTTGAAGTCAAGATTCAGACAAGGTTGGCCCTAGGGCTCAGCAGATGGCCCCTACAAAAAACCATTTATCCAGTGTGGTACTGACAGGAATCATTTGGGGCACAATTGGTTTCGATCATCACTGAGGTCCCTTCTAATTCTAAAGTTCTGCAAACTCCATTAAAAGTGAGAAAGCAATCAGTCAGAGGTTAAACTGAGTAAAAAGATAAATTCAAGGAGGGTAAGATTACTTCTAGCTGCAAAGATTAGGAAAAGTTTCATCAGAGAAGCAGAATTTATGCTGAACTTTAAAGGTGATGATTCCATGAAGCAGAAAGATGAGGCATGTACAATGTATGGGGTTGGTAAAGAACAAGATGAGCCAAAATATATTATCTATGAAAAAGATTCATGTTAACAGAGTACTAGATTTTCACAACTGCCAAGAGACCCTAGAATAGATTAAATCCTACTCCCTGGTAAGCAGGAATTTATCTTTGGAGAGACATCCTCTCTCTACTGGAAATCCTCAGGTGGCATGTCACTTACTGCCTCCTGATGCATCTTGTTCAGTTTCAGGATAGCGCAATTAGAAAATTTTTCCTAAAAGTGAATGAAATCTGCCTCTTACTTCTTCCATCATCATTCCTATTTTGTTCTTCTCAGTAAAATAAAGCAATGAAAGTTAAATGAAGCCAGACACTTATCAGCAATAAGTGGCTGAAGACATTTGAGTCATGCGTATTATTAGAAAAACTACTTCAACACCTAGTGAAGATTGACTTGGCAAGGGAAGCAAGAATGTGCATTTGGATTCTATTACCACAGTTCTGATAAGGTATAATGAGGAGCTGCAGAGGACAAAGAAAGAAGGAAGAACAAGGGGAAAGGTGTTTACATCTGCTTAGTCAAAAGACAGCTTCAGAATCTCAAACCAGAGCCCAGGACCACAGTGGTGCTACTCACAACAATCCAGCAAGGCAGGGCAGTGCTTTTCTAAGTTTTTAAGTCAAAACAATGGTCACGTAATTATTTGGCCAACAAAAGAACTCCTGGCCTCAAAGAGAGACGGTAGTCTATACTAGGGCAAAAAATGCAAACAAAATATTAAAAAGACTCTTACTCATCATTTTGAAGACCAACATATCGGGGACTAGGCACAAGCATGACTCTAACATTTTCTAGTTTTCCCTTCACGATATGCATAAACTGATCAAGGTGGCTGGATGGTGGCTTTGTAGTGTATGTTAAAAAAGCATCATCAAAGTTAATACAGAGAGTCTGCGGTTGGTAATGATTCCCAAATGCCAAACGACCCTAAAGAGAAGGACAAAAAATAAGGCTAAATGTTAACACTCAAAGACTGATCTGGCAATGAACTACCTACCTTACTTTTTCAGATTTGTCCAAAACAATCTGCTCTGCAAAACCAAACTACTCAACAGTTTTTATTATCTAAGAAAATTAATATGGACTATAAAACAAACTTTAATGATTCTATATTCAAATGATCCTATTTGTCATATGGTGATATTGGAGTATTAAATTACAGCCTCTTAAATACTTATGAATATCTGACCATTAAGAGCTGATAAATTTGTACTGAAAATAGAGAGCTATTTTAAAATTCACTTTCACATTTTACTACTTGTATGTATTTTCTAAGTGAAAACTATGGCTGCAAATATCACAAATAAAAATCCTGTGTTATTAACACATACTTTCTATTATATTTTTACTTACTGTGCTCACATTGACCTTTATTACTGGAATAAGAGACCTCCAGGAAGATGAGGGATCTTGAGATTCTGTTCTTACTTTAACTCTGAGAGAGAAAAAAGTCAGGTTAAGTTAAAATATCTTTTGAGGAAAAAAGGAGAGACACTACCCAAAGGCATTCTGGTTTCTTGTGTACAAAGGTACATAGACAAACTATGTAATTTTTGAAAACCAGTTATGTTTTCATAAACAAGCCTTGCTTTAAGAAAGCAAGAAGAAACAAAATGACTCAAGTGAATAGCTACACATTTCCTTTTTCTCTTCTCTTCTGACCAAAAGCCCCCCCCCAAAAAAAGGGAAGAAATACAGTGATATAATCTATTCTTTCAAAAATTTTAGAAGAAAAATTCAGGCAAATATATGCATCAAGGAAACAGGTAATGCTCATTACATCTACCATTATGCTCATTACTATAGAAAAGTTGGTAATAAGAGTGACAAAATTATTTAAGTACTGAATTAGGGTACAATTCACTTAATGGGAATGATCAACAAGAAAAACTATCATCCGAAAGCACAGTTGTAGTCATTAGCTCTAACTGCTCACTAAGCCACAGAAAAACCTTGTGCTAACAGTTTAGTTTTAATAGTGAAAATAAGAGAAAAGGAGAAATAAAAGTATATGAGACACATATGATGCTTTTAAAAGCAAAAAATCTAAAATTCCATGGACATAAAATGTCAACATTAAATGCAGGATAAACATAAACTCTCAGTAATCTCAATAGTGATACTGGTGTTCAATTTAACAAGTGATGACCCTTCAAACAGAAAAAATCTAAATATTAAAACTCATAGTATTAAGCCTTTAGCATAAGTCCACCTTGTTTCATTTTCATAATCCAATCAAGAGATTCTTTGGAGAGGTTGGTAAATAATCACTATTATTTTCAATACAGTAAGCCCCTGTACATAAATTTAAACATACAGGTAATGTTTTTTATTCTTTTTGTAACATTTATGTGTATACTTATATATAATCTTATATACATATAAGAATGATTGAGGGCACAGAGGTGTTGCAGTGGATAGAGTACCAGCCCTGAAGTCAGGAGGACCTGAGTTCAAATCTAGTCTCAGACATTTACCATTCCCTAGCTGTGTGACCCTGGGCAAGTCACTTAACCCCAATTGCCTCAGCAAAAAAACAACAACAACAAAAAAGAATGATTGAGGGACAAACAGTTCCTATCAACTGAATATAATGATTAACTGAACTACTACATAATAAAAAAAAACAAACACCAATAATATTAATGATAATTTTCTATCTTGATTTATCTCTGGACAAGTAAAATTCCCTTCATCAAACAATATTACTACATTTCTCTTTCATCCTGTCTTCTTTTCCAGAGGAAAAACTTTTCTCTGCTAAATTACAAAGTGAATTTCTCAAGCAATATTTTGATCTCATCCTCTTCCTTCAGGACCTTAATTCAGCATCCCCTCTACTACATATTTAATCTTTCCCTTAACAATGGACCTTTCCTCTCTGCCTAGAAAAATGCTTTTTAAAGTTGAAAAAATTTTTACCTGAAACTCACTACAACCATGAGTTAACATCTTATGTGTGTCTTTTCTTTCAATGTCAAATATTTCAAGTACCTATGAATATCTTAAACTCTTTGTAATTAGGCTAGTACCCACCAACTACCAAAATTATTCTTCCTCGGGTCGCCAAGAAACTATCCTACCTACCAAAGCCAATGGCCTTTTCTTAACTTTGGTTCTCTTCAATCTTTCCAGACCTTCCCCTAACCCTCCCTTCTTGAAACTTCTTCTTTAGCTTCACTATCCTGGTCCCACTTTTTGAATCTTCTATTGGTCTCATTTCTTCTACCTATCCCCAAAATACAAGTATGATTTGAGTTACACAACCCTTTATTAAATATCTCTTTTACATTTATGTAAACTTACAGCAATTGTGCTCTTTCACCAAAATCAACTCATATCTTGATTTCCCTGTTTCTACAAATTATACCTTAATGCTCCCATTTTTAACCTTTGCAGTTATCTATCTAGTCAGTCACCTAGGCCTTTAAGTTTTTCTTTCTTAACTTATATCTATCTTCCTTTGTTCATTTCCATTTTTACCAATCTAGTCTTATTCTTTTGTGAAGTCCAATTCCAAGAGATCTTTTACTATTCTGAACTCTTATAGTGCTTGTCTTATTGACAATACCATT
Organism: Myrmecobius fasciatus; assembly: GCA_023553655.1. NCBI lineage: Eukaryota > Metazoa > Chordata > Mammalia > Dasyuromorphia > Myrmecobiidae > Myrmecobius > Myrmecobius fasciatus. The sequence continues at coordinate 110,409 of JAJPUD010001499.1, read as the reverse complement.
AATTCTGCTTTCCCAACCACATTTTAAGGTTATAAGCAGAGGGCAACGTCATGGACCCCATAGCATTTTCAGTGCTTACACAGCATCAAGTACTAAAGTAGTACCCCTAAAGCCAATAATGATGATTATAATAATTTTAAAACTGCAGAAGTGACTCCACATTATCTTTATAAGATCTATCATTCACAATTTATTCTAAATGGACATGTGATCTTAATACTAAAATATCATACTACAGAAAAAAAATGAGAAAGGAAACAAATCATGTTCCTCTCACAACTATGAGTACAAGTATTCTTAACCAAATAAGAGACAATAGCAATTACTAAAGACAAAATAGTTAACTTTGACACTCAAAACTTAAAAGCTTCTGCATAGGACATTAATGAATCTAGGTTAAGAAGGATAGTGGTAGAATGGGGGGAAAAATCTTTGCATCAAATTTTTCTGATAAAGAATAGGTTTTTAAGCTACACGAACAATAAATAAGTATAAGACTGACAGCACTACAATAAGTAGTCAAAAGATAAGAACGGTTTCAAAAAGAAGTATTTCAAAGTATTCATAATTGCATTATGGAATGCTCCAAATTCCTAATAATAGGAGGAGAGTAAATCAAAACAATCCTGAGGCTTCCCTTACCCTGCAAATTTGCAAAGATGACAAAAAAAATAGTAATAATTAGAGGGGTTATACAAAGACACACATTGATGCTTTGCTGATGCAGCTATGAAATAGTACAACCATTTGGGGATGCCATTTAGAATTATGCAAATAAAGTGATTAAACATCTATACCCTTTGAATCAGAGATTCTGGATAAGAAGAAAGTCTCTATATTCTCAAGATATTTATACCAGAACTTTTTGTGAGAGCTAAGAACTGGATACAAGTAGATGATCAACAATTTAGGGAATAGCTAAACAAATTGTGGCCCATAAATGTAATAGAATATTATTAGGCTATAAAGAAATGAATGTGATAAAAGACAGAGAAACACAGCTTTATGTGAACTGATGCAGCATGAAGTCAGCAGAGCCAAGAAAATATACACAATAATTTCAGTAATATAAATGTCAAGAACAATCCCTACCACCACCAAAAAGAATCTAAAGTAAATGTAACAAAATTACAAAGACTTGAATGTAAAGATATGAGAAGACAGCTTCAACTCATCCCTTTGAGGAGATAGGAGGTTGACAGTGTTACTGATGACACACTTATGGACTTTTTCATTTCTGTTGCTTTTTTTTCCTCTCAAAAAAAAAAAAAAATACTATTTGTTACATGGGATGGCACTCTGGGAGAGGTGCAGGGAGAGATACTTGGGGTAATTATAGTGATGTGAGTAGCAGAAAATATCAATAAAAATGTTTTTAAAAGATATATAATTAAAATAAGAAAAATAAATTAAGAATAAAAAAGAAAATTTATCATATTAAAAATGATAAATAGCAGTTTACTGAGCTATCTACACTCTGCTATGTGCCATATCCATTAAAAAATTATTTTATAAAGCCCAGTAACTGTGTAAGTAGTATAGTTATTAAAGTAACTAATAATTAACTACCTTTTAAATATCCTAACAATTAAATTTAGAGAAACAGAGCCTTAGTTTCTTCATCTGTAAAATGAAAGATTTGAATGAGATGACAACCAAGATCCTGTCCATTCTAAATCCTAAACGTTGATGATATGGTATGGCAAAATACAAAATGTACATAAATACTTTATTAAGACATTTACCTAAAACTTAAGGGTAGAACTGCAGACCCTAACAAACTCAGGCTCTAAACAAACTCAGCAGTATCAATAATTCTTAAAAGATAATCAATAAGTATCTAATTAATGCACATACATTTAATCAATGCATTGACCACAATCCCAATTCAACTACTATACAACAGGTTTATACCTAATAATTCACTGAGACTTCATTTAGAATCACAAGGACCTGGGGGTAAAGATGGAAAGAGAAACATGGAAAAGAGAAAAATTAAAAGGTCAAAATGTAAAGAAAAATCTCGTGTTCAGGGCAAATTTACAAGGAATGTTATTAACTTATATAATAGTTTTACTTAAGTCTATGCAATATTATATTTAATCTATATTAGTTTCAGACCACATAGTCTAGAGACACTTTAAAATACAAAGTATAAAATTTAAATAGAAACAAATTAAATGGAAACTCAATGATATTCTGTGATAAAATTATTGAAGATTAATAAAAATATAAATAAATACATAAATAAATAACACCTTTCCATGTTGGATCGTGTCCTCTCTCTCCCATTCTCCAGCACTCTTTCACTATCTTTTTTGGATGGAATTATGGTTGGCTCCAAACCAAACAATTCTTGAAGTTGTCCATAAAGATCAGAACGATTGTAGACATGAAATTCAAAGTCATTAACTGTGATGTACAATCTAGTCTCTGCCTTTGGATCTATAGAGAGCACAAAAGTGTATTTGAATTAAACTTTTCAATCAAGTACCTTTTTCAAAGTTTACTTATAGTTGAAGTTTAAAGTTGGTGTAGTTGGAAAACTGGTCTTAGTTTCAAAAAACCCTCAATTCAAATCCCACCTCTGATGAACTGGTTGTAAGAAAATAGACTAGAATTTAGCCATTTACCCACTCCAGAATATCTAGGACTATAAATTCTAAAAGTTGTCAATATGCATAGGTAAAATTAAATTAAATTATAGGTCCAATCCAAGAAATGAATACTCTCATACACATACTCATACACAATAACCCACATTTCTCTTGTGTGTTAGGATTTACAGAGCATTTCCTTTAAAATCCTATAAGGGGGCCTATGCAAGCATTATCCCCATTTTAGAGGAAAATGAGAAAATTAATTGATACACAAGAAGTAAATGATTTGTCTACTATGACCAGTATATAGGGGCCAGAGCTGAACTAAAAACTCAGTACTTCTAATTAAATAAAAAAAAAATTCTTCACATTTACAAATATGCTTCTTTAAAAGTCAGCAGGAAAAAAAATTAGTGATCATTAAGTATTGCCACAGCAAAATTATTGAATGTTTTCATATATTTTCCCTGGTCTGGTTATTGGATGACCAGATTTTTACTAAAACAAAAACAATCCACATTTATGGAGTTTGCAAAATAATAAAATTACACAAAAACTGACTTATTTCTTATAAAGTGATCTGCATTTCCAACCTAAGAGTTGCTTTATATCAGGATTAACTTTTCATTAAACACACACACACACATTTTCTATTCCTTTGTGACCAAAAAAAAAAAAAAAAAACAATTAAACACATCTCATACAGTAATCCCCCACATCACTGCCATGGGAAAAAGATATGTTTTATAATCTCTTTACAAAACATTTACTAGTTTTTCCATTATTCAGCAGTCAATTTCCTTTGGTATGAGGTCTTCCTTTACACTGCAGTGTACACTGTGGATTGTTCTCCTCATTCTGCATCAATTCATACAAATCTGCTAAATTTCTCCAAAATCCTCATATTATTGTATAGTAACATTCCATTAGCTTCATGTACCACTTTTTTCAACTGTTCTTCAATCAAAGAAAACCCACCTAATTTCCATCCCTTTGCTACCACACAAAGATATGGACAATTCAATAACCGTTCTTACATTATTTCAATATTATATCCAAAAAGTTTAAACCATTTCACAGATCTATCAACAGTGCATTAGTGTGGTGTTCCTGTCTTTCCAAGGCTGAAGAATTGACACTCCCTATATTTTTTTTGCCAACTTGAATAGAGCAAGGCGAAACCTCATACTTAATTCTGCAAACTCCAGAATCATCTCATTTTTTTTATTTTTTTATTTTTTTTATTAAAGCTTTTTATTTGTATAACATATATATGGGTAGTTCCCCAACATTGATCTTTACAAAGCTTTCCATTACAAATTTTACCCCCAGTCCCCTCCCCTCCCCTAGATGGCAGGACGTCCACTGCATGTTAATTATGTTGAAATGCTTGTGAAGTTATGCAAGAAAAATCCTATCTACAAGAAAAAAAAGAATCAGAGAAAGGCAACACAATGCAAGCAAATGTCAATAGAGAGCATGAAAATGTTACGTTGTGGTCCATATTTCATTTCTCTCTCTCTGGGTGTATATGGTTTTCTTCAGTGAACAATTGGAACTGGTTTGAGACAATTCTTTGTTGCAGAGAGCCATGTCCATCAGAATTGATCATCATGTAATACTGTTGTTGCTGTGTATAATGATCTCCTGGTTCTGCTCATTTCACTCAGCATCAGTTCATGCAAGTCCCTCCAGGCCTCTCTGAAATCGTCCTGCTGGTCGTTTCTTACAGAGCAATAATATTCCATAACATTCATATACCATAATTTATTCAGCCACTCTCCAATTGATGGGCATCCCTTCCTGGGCATAAGTTTCCAGTTTCTAGCCACTACAAAAAGGGCTGCCACAAACATTCTTGCACAGGTGGGTCCCTTTCCCTCCTCTAAGATCTCTTTGGGATATAGGCCCAGTAGAAACACTGCTGGGTCAAAGGGTATGCACAGTTTGACAACTTTTTGAGCATAACTCCAAATTGCTCTCCAGAATGGTTGGATCCGTTCACAGTTCCACCAACAATGTATTAGTGTCCCAGTTTTCCCACATCCCCTCCAACATTCATCGTTATCTTTTCCTGTCATTTTAGCCAATCTGACAGGTGTGTAGTGGTACCTCAGAGTTGTCTTAATTTGCATTTCTCTGATTAATAGTGATTTGGAGCAACTTTTCATGACTAGAGATGGTTTTAATTTCATCATCTGAAAATTGTCTGTTCATATCCCTTGACCACTTATCTATTGAAGAGTGGCTTGAATTCTTATATATATGAGACAATTCTCTATATATTTTAGAAATGAGGCCTTTATCAGAACCATTAAATGTAACGATGATTTCCCAATGTGATGCTTCCCTCCTAATCTTGTCTGCATTTGTTTTGTTTGTACAGAAACTTTTTAACTTAATATAATCAAAATTATCCATCTGGTGTTCAATTAGGAGTTCCAGGTCTTCTTTGGACATAAATTTATTCCATCTCCACAGGTCTGAGAGATAAACTGTATTATGTTCCTCTAACTTGCTTACAAAGTCCCTCTTTATATCTAGATCATGAACCCATTTAGATCTTATCTTGGTATGTGGTGTTAGGTATGGGTCAAGCCCTAATTTCTTCCACACTAGTTTCCAATTTTCCCAGCAGTTTTTGCCGAATAGTGAGTATTTATCCCAAAAGCTGGGGTCTTTGGGTTTATCGAATACTAGATTGTTAAGGTTATTGCCTAGATTGTCCTGATATCCTATCCTGTGCCACTGATCAACTGCTCTATTTCTTAGCCAGTACCAAACGGTTTTGATGACCGCTGCTTTATAATATAGTTTTAGATCTGGTACAGCAAGGCCACCTTCATCTGCCTTTTTTTTCATTAATCCCCTTGAGATCCTTGACCTTTTGTTCTTCCAAATGAACTTTGCTACTATTTTTTCTAGATCTGTAAAATAATTTCTTGGGAGTTTGATTGGTATGGCACTAAATAAGTAGATTAGTTTGGGTAGTATTGTCATTTTTATTATGTTTGCTCTGCCTACCCATGAGCACTTAATATTTTTCCAATTGATTAGGTCTGATTTTATTTGTGTGGAAAGTGTTTTGTAATTTAGTTCGTATAGTTTCTGACTTTTCCTTGGCAGACAGATTCCCAAATATTTTATCCTATCATCTGCTATTTGGAATGAAATTTCTTTTTGTATCTCTTGCTGCTGAACTTTGTTGGTAATATATAAAAATGCTAATGATTTATGTGGATTAATTTTGAATCCTGCCACTTTGCTCAAGTTGTGAATTGTTTCTAGTAGTTTTTTAGTTGAGTCTCTAGGGTTCTCTAAGTATACCATCATGTCATCTGCAAAGAGTGATAATTTGGTTTCTTCATTACCTACTCTGATTCCTTTTATCTCTTCTTCTTCTCTTATTGCTAAAGCTAACATTTCTAATACAATATTGAATAGTAATGGTGACAGTGGGCAGCCTTATTTCACTCCTGATCTTATTGGGAATGGTTTTAGTTTGTCTCCATTACATAAGATGCTTGCTGATGGTTTTAAATAGATGCTACTGATCATTTTAAGGAAAAGCCCATTTATTCCTATACTCTCTAGTGTTTTTAATAGGAAAGGGTGTCAGAATCATCTCATTTTTAAAGAAAGGCCCTATTGCATTTAATCAAATCAATGGCAATAATGAAATCAGTTGGCTTCAAGTTTTACCCTGGACACTCATACTGTAAAGTTATTTCACCTTTATAACAGATAAAGTTGTAGGTCTTGGTAGAAAGGAAATCACAAGTTAGCTCCAGAGAGAGAGAGAGAGAGAGAGAGAGAGAGAGAGAGAGAGAGAGAGAGAGAG
>JAJPUD010001499.1:76788-103958 GCA_023553655.1 Myrmecobius fasciatus | reverse complement strand
GAGAGAGAGAGAGAGAGAGAGAGAGAGAGAGAGAGAGAGAGAGAGAGTGTGTGGGGAAAATTAATCAGTCTGATATACTAATATGTTTCTTTCAAGAAAATGTTTCTGGGACACTGATACATTGTTGGTGGAACTGTGAACAAATCCAAACATTCTGGAGAGCAATTTGGAACTATGCTCAAAAAGTTATCAAACTGTGCATACCCTTTGACCCAGCAGTGTTTCTACTGGGCCTATATCCCAAAGAAATCTTAAAGGAAGGTAAGGGACCCACATGTGCAAGAATGTTTGTGGCAGCTCTTTTTGTAGAGGCTAGAAACTGGAAACTGAAAGGATGCCCATCAGTTGGAGAATGGCTGAATAAATTATGGTATATGAATGTTATGGAATATTATTGTTCTATAAGAAATGACCAGCAGGATGATTTCAGAGAGGTCTGGACAGACTTGCATGAACTGATGCTGAGTGAAATCAGCAGAACCAGGAGATCACTATACACAGTAACAAGTATATGATGATCAATTCTGATGGACATGGCTCTCTTCAACAATGAGGTGATTCAAATCAGTTCCAATTACTGAGCAATAAAGAAAGCCATTTATACCCAGGGAGAGGCCTGTGGGATATGAGTGTGAACACAACATAGCATTTTCACGCTCTCTGCTGTTTGCTTGCATTTTGTTTTCCTTCTCAGGTTTTTTTTTTTTTCTTCTAGATCTGATTTTTCTTGTACAGCAAGATAACTGTATAAATATGTATACATATATTCGATCTGTCATGTATTTTAATATAATTAACATATATTAGACTACCTGCCATCTAGGGGAGGGGGTAGGAGAAGGAGGGAAAAATTTGTAACAGAAGGCTTTGCAAAGTCGATGTTGATAAATTACCCATGCATACGTTTTGCAAATAAAAAGCTTTAATAATAATAAAAACGAAAACTTTTTATCCCAAAATATACATAAATGTGGATAATTGTATAATACATGTTTAGAACATCACTGCAAAGATAAGCCACTCTGCAAGATTTAACAACTCTGATCAACTACAACTAAATTCATATCATTCACCTCCTATTTATACCACTCACCTCCTAACAGAGAATTAAAGAATTCAGGATGCAGAATGAGATAAAGAGATTTGAGGGAATGATCTATGTGGGATTTGTTTTTCTTGACTACACATATTAATATCAAGGATTATGCCTTTTTTTTTCCAATGAAAGGTACAATAGTTTTGAGTTGAAGAGGTACAATAGTTTTGAGTTGAAGAACTATACATATTTTTAAAAAGGAAAATCATATACACATTTAAAAAAAATTGTTTTTTTTTTCCCCTTAGTATTAGTGCTCTCTGAAATATACTCATTTTGTTTAATGTTAGATATCCAACTGTGAGAAATCAATGGCATCCAATGAAAATTTCATTTGGAAAGTATTATTCACTGCCCTGTTTGTCAATACAGTAGACTGAAATAAAAATCTATTTTTATTATTTATTAAAAAATACTCCCTTTAAAAGCCTACTAATTTCTGACCCAATAATTCAAAATCTTCTCAAGTTGATGTAGAAGCTAACAGCAAATTTTCATTGTTCATTTTTCAGTCCAACTCTTCATAATCCCTTTTGGGAGTGTTCTTGGCAAAGATACCAGAGTGGTTTGCCATTTCCTTCTCCAGTTCACTTTATAGATGAGAAAATTAAGTCAAAGAGAGTTAAGGGATTTGCCCAGGGTAACCCAGATAGAAAGTGTCTGAAGCCAGATTTGAATTCAAAAAAAGAAGACTTTCTGGCACTCTATTCACTATACTCTTAAGCTATGACAGAAAATACCAAATAGTAAAATAAAAACAGAAAACATCATTTTTAGTCAATATATAGCATATGACACCTAATAAAAATCAAATGGGGGGAAAAAACTTACAAGTAATTGACTCAATACCCATTTTAAAGTTAATGACATTTATAGTTTTACTTCTGTTATTATCTCATTTGTTCTTCATATTATCATCCCCATTTTATGGATGGGAAAATCAATTCAGACAGAAACTAAATATTTTATCCAGGGTTACACAGCTACTAAGTGTCAGAGTTTGCATTTGAACCCAGGAGTCCTAGTTCCAAGTCCAGGGCTCTATTCTCTGTATCTGACTCAACATATTTTATAAGATAAAGGTGTTGGGAAGGGAGAACAGAATAGAAGGAGAATAATGTCTGGAGGTGTGGTTCAGAAGGTGCTATTACAAATAGTGAAATGGCAGGGCAAATGATAAGATGTTTGAGATCGACATTGATTTATAGGAGATAGCACTAGTAGTTCCAGAGGTCAGAAAAAACCATGTAGGAGGTGGTATTCTTCCAAATCTGAGAACAAAGATGCTTTGAAGTAGTGCTGGATCACTGGAAAGCAGATGATCATCCCACAACTTTGCTATTACTATACACAGTACATTTCACTTAGCTCATAGATGACTTTCCAGATTTTTCTGATAGCATCCTTCTCATCATTTCCCATAGAACAATATTTCTTCGTAATCACATATCACTATTTATTCAACCATTCCCCAATTAATGGGCATCCCCTCAACTTCCAATTTTTTGCCCTGAGAAAAAAGGTGCTATAAATATTTTTATACATATAGGTGCTTTTCCTTTTTTCCCCTTATCTCTTTTGGGATTTATGCCTAGTAGTGGTATTGCTGGGTCAAAGGATATGCATGATCATTTATTAATTGATAAATGGCTTTTTTTAAATAAGTTTGACTCAGTTCCTTCTACATTTAAGAAACAAGGTCTTCATCAGAGAAACTTGCTTCAAAATTCTTTCCCCACTATTATTTCTCCCACTTATTCTATACTCTTCTTTCACTATATTCCTCCTCAAAAGTGTTGCCCAATGGGTCAGAATGAATTTGACTGGGTCAGTTCCTTCCCCAATGTGACCTCTCTTCTATCAGACTCCCCCCCTTCTTGTATTTCCTTCCCCTTCTGCTTTCCTGCAGGGTAAGATAATTTTCTTTATCCATATAAAGTTATATGTTATTTCCTCTTTGAGCCAATTCTGATGAGAATAAGGTTCACTAAGTTTCCCTCTCCTCCTCTGTAGAAAAGCTTTTTTTTGCCTCTTATGGCAGATAATTTTATTCAACCTTTTCCTTATCCTTCCTCCCACTACATTCCTCTCACCCCTTCATTTTATTTTATTTTTTAAATATTATCCCTTCACATTCAATGCACACATGTGCCTTGTCTATGCTCACTTGTGCTGTCTACACACACACACACACACACACACACACACACACACACACACACTCTCTCTTTTTAGCTGCCATAAAAATGAGGAAGTTCTTATGAGTTAGAGCTATCATCTTCCAGGAAGAAATGTAAACAGATAAAACTTGTTAATTCACTTATGATTTCCCTTTGCTGATTACCTTCTCATGCTTCTCCTAAATCCTGTATTTGAAAATAAAATTTTCTATTCAGCTCTGGTCTTTTCATCACAAATGCTTGAAAATTCTCTATTTCATTCAAGGTCCACCTTTTCCCCTGAAGAACACTTGAGTTTTGCAGGTAGCTGATTCTTAGTTGTAATCCTAGCTCTCTTGCCCTTCAGAACATCATATTCCAAAATCTCTCAATGTTTAATACAGAAGCTGCTAGATCTTGCATTATCCTGAATCTGGGAATTTCAGGATTGGGCTATAATATTCCTGGAAGTTTTCATCATGGGATCTCTTTAAGGAGATGATTGGTTGATTCTTTTCAATTTCTTTTTTTTTTTTTTTTTTTTTGATCATGGCTTTCAGACAGACCAATAATTTTTAAATGATCTCTTCTGGATCTATTTTCCAAGTCTCATGTTTTTTCAATGAGATATTTTGCATTTTCCCCTATTTTTCATTCTTTTGATTAGGGTCACACACATAGGAATTGTCTGAGGCTGGATGTGAGGATTTAATGATGCCATTTGTTTGCTTTATGGAAATAATTCCTGAAATAGTAGATTGGGATATTTACATAGATCATAATGCAAGTTGTTGCTCTTATACTTTCTAGATACCCAAGCAGGAGGGAAATAGCTATAAGAAATTCTGATTTTTTTTAAATTGATTAAGAAATATGACAGCCCCTCTGCCTTCTATTACTCTCCTTATTCTCGTTTCCCTTCCTAGCATATTAGAGAAATGAACAGTAGCTGGTTCTCACAAAATAAGAAAGATGTTGTCACACCAAACTGTCACCAAAATGTTTTCTTTTAAAAATATCACACTTTTTTTGGAAAATATTTTCAAGAAGATCATGGAGTAATGGTAGGAATTTGCTCAAATTCTCCCACAGATCCTTACCTTTAAATAATGACTCAACAAATTTTAGAATGTCAGAACCCATTAAAAGGTAGACTTGGAAGATTGACAGGAGAATAATATTGCATTTGGGAGTGCAATTACAATGCAGGCTGTGCCAGCACAGTCCAGACAATGGACCTTTATAAATTGAGAACAGTGGCAAGGATCTCCAGACTTCTCAGCCCACCAAGGCCAGGGACAACTCAGCAGGAAACTTGTAGTGTACTAGGACATGAGAGGGGTGCCAGCAAACTAGGATTGGGTTGTGGGAGCCATTGAATCAAAAGCAGTGGCAGCAGAAACTGAGGCAGCAACAGCAGAAGCTCCAGAGATCACAGCTTACAGGCTGGAGGTGGGGGAAGACAGCTGGTCAGAGGGGCCTCTTTGCTGGCACTGTGGCAGAACTGTCTTGCTTTGCCCATATTTGTATTTGGGTCGCAGTGCTGGCTCAAGTACAGATTACTACAGGAATTTCTGAGAACATCTTGGGATATTGCACCTTCTACCCTGGAAACAGCGCTACTTTAACAAAATATAAAGCCAAGTAATAGGCCAGGAAAATGAACAAATGGGAAAATGAAAAACAACAGAGAAAGATTCTGACCCTAGAAAGTTCTTATGATGACAAGATCAAAATACACACTCAGAAGTAGTAGTCAAAGCTGCTACATCCAAAGCTGCCGAGATAAATAAGAATTGGCCTCAGGTTTTATTTCCATAAAGCAAACAAATGGCATCATTAAATCCTCACATCCAGCCTCAGACAATTCCTATGTGTGTAACCCTAATCAAATCATTTAGCCTGTCAGCCTCAGTTTCCTTAATTGTAAAAATGAGAATAATAATAGCAGGGCTGTTATGAAAATCAAATGAGACAATATTTGTAAAGCATTTGCATAAGTAGGTGCTATATAAATGCTTATTTCCCTTACTTAAATTAACTTCTCACTCTGCAAAAAACATGCAACATAAATATGATCTTAGAATCACACATTAAAGCTGATATTCTCTGCAATTTTACAATAATTATATTCAAATGGATCATTGGAATTCCTCTCAGTGAGGTATATCCCCTGCTATTGGCTTTTGCTTCTTTTCTCCCACAAGGGGTCTACTCAAAATACTGGCAGCCCCCCCATTTCTCCTGACCCTTTCTCAATTTTCATAATCTTCAACTAGTCAATAAAAATAGAAAACATATAATCTATATTCATAAAAAAATTAACCTAGGTAAAAGTAAGGAGGGGAAAAAAATCAAGGCACATAATATTTCTCCTTAAATAAATGAGGTAAAGGTATCTGCTTCATCATAGAGTTCTTAAAAACAGCAAAGAATGTAAAGTAATTCACTCACACTGCCCTGTATCTGTTTTTAAATTAATATCTATCTATAACTCATCGGAACCACTTCAATATCCTTAAATTTAAAAACTGATAATTCAAGGTGTCATGGAATAGTAATGAATAGTTTAAAAAAAAAAAATGGTAAAACTCACCATGTTGCTTTTGTTTGGGGTTATACATTTTCCACCACCGAAAAATGATAAATCCATCTTGAATTCTGGATAAGATAAATTACAAATATATAAATATAGATGTATACACACATGTACACATACATACACACACTCCAGATTTATACCTAAATACAATCCACAACTAGCTGTGCCAACAGGCAGTACTAACCCAAATATATCTAAATTACATAGGGCGTTTATATACAAACTACCAATAGGAGGTCCCTTCTCTTCCTTGCTCCCATTCCCCTCCCAGCAGCAGGTTCTGCCATCCTCTGTTCAATCTGCCCTAACTCTTCCATCAATCATACCCAATCTCATCACGTCTATATGTCACCTCTGCTTCTCATTCAGTCCCAGAGCTGGGGAACAGAAGTTTGGCAAACATTACAGGGAAAAGACGCTATAGGTCAAGGAGAAAGATGGAACATTTCTGTTTGTCCAATGCCTGTGTGGACTTTGGCTACTGTTACTCTCACAGTCCCAGCATCTAGACATCTAGATTAGCAGGCAATTAGGGGTGAGGTAGAAGTAGAAGGTGGGTTACTCTGAGCTTCCCTTACATGAGGAAAGAAAAGTGAGAAGAGAAAGGGAAGATGACAAATTCATTCCCCTACAACCTCCCAAGAACTTTCCTCACCTTGCTAGTTCTCCTTCTCTTAATAAGCTAGAAGTCCAAGTCCCCCAAAACCTTCATCTCCACTCTCACTAATGACCTCTTGTCTAATACAGAACCTTCCATGTGCAAGTAACCCCACTTCCAATGCCAGGAAAGGGAAGAGGAATCTCTCATCCTGTTACTAAAGGTGCAATGGTGTAAGATGATGACAAGAAATTTATTATATTTATTATCACTATGATACCAAAGATCAAGTCATGACTTTTTCATAACTTGATCATGATTTTTCCAAAAAAATAATATATATATATATGTGATTTTGTGGTCCCCTGATCTTCGGGGGGGGTGGCTGTTCTAACAATAAGTCAGTAGTTCTAAATCTTCTAGCTTTGGAATCTGATTCTGACCACTTCTTAGTCAGACAGACTCTGTTCTCAGGAAACTCCCACAGATCAAACATCTGAGACAATAGTAAACAGACCACTCTTCAATTCATTGCTGACTGATAATTTTGTCAGTAATAATGTGGTCAAGAGAACCAAATTCTGGAGGAGTGGTCTCCGTTCCTTCTTACCTTCTTACCTATGAGCCATAATTCTCTAGCACATCTATGATTGAAAGCCGTTTCTCTGATGAATTACCTTACAATTCAGTCCACTTGTAATGGCATTACAATTACAATAAAACTTTGTCCCTTGATTAGAAGATGGGTTCAAGCCTGTAAATTCTTTTGAGACACTTCGCAACACTGGTTTGGGACCCCAAATTTTCAGGGTTCCCCCTTCCCAACCTCAACAAAACATTGGTATAAATGGTAGTTATATTCTACATCTAATTAACATTGTAATCAAAACAAATTATAGGTTCAAATAGGCTGAATTTTGTGCCACTGCTCTGAGAACCTACTAAGAATGAAAATATTGTTAAAGATTATGTCTTGCAGGGCAGCTAGGTAGCACAGTAGACAGAGCACCAGCCCTGAAGTCAGAAGGACCTGAGTTCAAATCTGATCTTAGATACTTAATATTCCCTAGCTGTGTGACCCTGGACAAGTCAATTAACCTCAATTGCCCCAGCAAAAGCTAAAAAAAAAAAAAAAAGAATATGTCTTGCAACTCCTAAACAAGCTTCTGATTGGACACAGTCTGGCATCATGCTTTCAAAGCTGCAGCATCTCTCTAGGCACCAGGAAATGTTCAAAGATTTTCCTTATTCCTTTAGGGATGGGCTGTTACTAGTAGTAGTAGAGGGGTCTCCACACCCACAGAAGGATGATGATAAGTCTAATGCAAAGAAGAGTTTTTATTGCTTTTTTTTTTTTAAACAACAGAATGGGGATTCCACAAGAGGTCAGTGTGATTTCCAAATAAATATCCATGCTTTGAAAGTTAAGATGAAAAAAGAAAAAATGGTGCTTTCTAATAGCACTTATTTTCTAATGGTGCTGTTGAGAAGCAGAATGGGCTACTTTAGGAGGCTAAGGAGAATGGTTCAAGTACATTATGGAGCATTCCTGTCCAGGTATAACTGGGACTAGATGACCTCTGAGGTCCATTGCAATACTTTCTGCAAATGAGATGTTGTGAGTTTAAGCTTAAAAAGAATGAAGTTTCCTCAAATATGTATTCATTGTGATTTTTAGATAATAAAGTTTTACTTTTTATATTAAAATTATCTTGGTTGATAGATACTTGGAAACCCTACAAAATGAATATATTTACTAAAGAGTGAATTTTCAGGGTTATTTAAGTCTTCAAATTTAGTCAAGAATATGATGATGTGAATCAATTTGTCTAATAAATATATCATTATTAATACAACAATGGAACAAAGTACAAATTTATCAGCTAGGAATTTACATCAAGTCATTATTCATTTGTAAAAGCTAAAAATTTTTTTTTCCTTGTAAGAAAGGTTCTCACCTAACAGACATATCCTCAGTGATGTAATAGATTTCTCGGACCATCACTTTTCCAGAAAGGACAGAAAAAGAAAACGAACCTGTTTGGAAGAAAAAGGGCCACAAAAGTCATTTTTTAGATGTAACTTCATTAAGAGAGCCACCCAAAAAACCATAAAGAACTTTCAAAATAAATTATTTAATTTCTTTATTAGTTTATCATCTTTCCTATTTTACTAAAGTTGAAAAATAGTAAAAATTTCACTAATTCAGAGCAAATAGAAATGCAAGTTTGAATTATTGTAAAAACAAAGTTATTTCATATTTTCAGAGATTAAAATTTATTACTTCCTCAAGTATTTATAGAAATTAGAATTATAATTAAATAAGAATGTCCTTTCATAAAAATTCTGTTATACCCAAACTTGCTTAAGGGTAAGATAAGAGGAAAGCACACCAAAGTTGGGATCACTAGCCCGAGGCATGTTCCATCCCTGCTCTCCCATTAACTTGATGTATAACTGTGGGCATGTATATATCATGTCAGCTCTAGAATCCTCAGCTTCTATATCTATAAAATACAGGGTTAGACAAAACAATTCCCAATATACCATTGTACTTTCTATCATCTAAATAATATTGCCCTTCTCAATTACGCTATGACACGGTACACTAAATGTCCATTTCCAAAGTGAAGATAAGAATGTCTCTTTGAAGCATTTCTTATCACTTCCAATCCAGTTATCTGTTGTTCCTAGTCATAATCTTTATTTTCTATAGAATGATTAGTAGGAAAATAAAGTTGAGACTAGAATTGTATCAAATTCAGAATTACCAAAACCTTATTGAGGCTTAAGGAATCAATAGTTTTTAGGATTTAGAATGTGGCTTCTAAATGATTTTTTTTTAAAGACAGAGACTCACATTTTAAACTCACATTTAAAAATTCGTAATTTCTTCAGTGTGAGAATTTAGACCACCAAAGATTTCAACGGCTCTACAACTTATTCTACTGTTTAGCAGGCCCTCTGCCTGCTTCTTTCAAGTACAACAAAGTATAGATATGAGAGAAGGGTGAACAATAAGTGATTCTGCTCCAATGATTGATCCAGAAGCTGAAGAATATACAACCACTAGTAAGAAATATGCCGTGTAGGAAAAACTTCAGTAAAGCAGATGAACCATTATGAAATGTAAGTAAAATTTCAGAACAAATGTAAAGAAATATGGTTTTATAAAATAAACTTTTGAGTTGGGGGAAAGAATAGAAGGAAGAGATCAAGGAATCAGATTTAAAATGAGAAGGGTCAATCTCTTCATTTTACAGATGAGGAAAGGGGGCATTGAAAGGTTAACTGAGTTACCCAGATTTATAGAGGTAGACAACAATTCAAGAAGAACTTACCAATATGGATGTAGCCATTCTTGTACCATCTGTTAAGAACTAACGTTAAGATAAGTCCAACATTCCGGGAATTATAATAAGTGAGATATATAATCCACCCACAGGACAAAATTGTAGCTGTTAAGAAACAAATTGTTCATGCATTTTTGTTTAAGTTATTTTCAACTGTATGTGGCAATTAAGGAATTAATAAAAGGAAGAAATTTAAAAGAGTGGCAATTCAATTTATTTCTACTCTAGTCATCATTAGCATGTAATTTAATAAATGGGACTTTTGAACCATGTGGTGATTCTGGTTTATCTATTTCCCAACCCCCCTGAGGCAGTTGGGGTTAAGTGACTTGGCCAGAGTAACATAGCTAGGAAGTGTCTGAGACCAGATTTGAACTCACATCCTCCTGACTTCAGGGCTGGCGCTTTACTCACTGTACCACCTAGCTGCCCGGGTTTATCTATTTTTCTTTCCCTTTCCTTCACAGATTAGTGAGGAAAGGCAAAACCCTAAGAGCAAATCCTTCTAAGTAGCCATGAAGCATTGTTCTCTCTTTGAACCTCACTTTCATTTTTCTTTCTCAGCAGTTTCTGCCCTGACCCATAAGTACAGCATGTCTTCTTCCTTCATGCAACCACACACCTAGATTTCAGGCTCAATTCCAAAGAGTTTCTTCTCAACTAGGCTTCCACCATTAAAAAAAAAAAAAAAAAAAATTCTAATGATATCTAATCAACAGGCTGTAACACAAAATGGATAGAAATAAGAGCAACTTCAGTCTAATTAAAAACTTAACTATATTAAATATAGGTTGCCTTGTACTTGAAGCTTTGTTGCTAATTAGCTAATAACCTAGTTTTAATGAAATGTCAAAGAACAAAAGAGTAAAAGTGATGTTTTAGTGTGACTTCTCCACTGAAAATATAGTTCATAAATACTCATATCTGTGATGTCTTGAAACACAAAATCACAGAATTTTACAACTGGAAAGGATTTCAGCAAGCATCTGGGCCAAAGACCTAATAACTATAACATGTGAGCCAAATCTTCTTGCCATTTTTTTTTTTTTTTTTTTGCTAAGGCAATTGGGGTTAAGTGACTTGCCCAGGGTCACACAGTTGTTACGTGTCTGAGACTAGATTTGAACTCAGGTCCTCCTGACTTCAGGGCTGGTGCTCTATCCACTGTGCCACCTAGCTGCCCCTTGCCATTTTTTTTTAATGACTCATAAGCTAAAAGTGGTTTTTAGATTTTACTATACAATTTTACATGATTATGATGATTTTTTAAAAAGTATTGTTAAAATTAGTAAACTGTGAGCTCCATAAGAGCAAGGACCATTTTTTTTTTTTTGGTCTTTCTTTGTATCACCAACACTTAGTACAGTGCCTGGCAACAGTAGGTACTTTTAAAATATTTACTGACCCCCAGAGATTTTTCTCCCCATTTCCTACTAACTATACTGTTTTTGGATATCTTTTGATTTCTCCACCATGCATTCCTTCCCCAAGAAAATCTCATTATCCTGCAAGATTAAATCTGCCTAATCATCACATCTCCTCAGTCCCTTCCCTTTGACTGGAGGATTTCTATTTAAAGAGGGGACTTTACAATTTTTCTTCCCATTTCCCACCAGTTACATGGATTTTAAACATCTTTGGAACTCTGTATCATGCCCTTTCTTTACCCTATTCTCATCTTTTAAGCTTCCTTTTTTGTGTTGTCAATACTCTGTTAGATTGTACACTCCCTGAATGGAAAGGATAACTTTGTTTTAGTGGTTTAATAAATGTCTATTGAACGACTGACTTAAATATGAGGAGAAAGGAAAATGGCCAGGGAATCATGCTTTAACTTAGACAGTCAGCTAATGAATCACAGGCATTTACATATGAGAGTCAACGAGTGGTAGGTAGACTGTTATGTCTTTCTCAGAAGCAATAGTGATGCTGATTTGATTATCACTCTATTAAATGCTATTACATTAATAAAATGTATGGCTCCTATGACAATGCATTTGCCTAAGATTATAATTTTGCAGAGTTAATCAGATATTAGCACAGGTATACTTTTTTTTTGAAGTGTCATACTACCTACATATATCTGTTATACATATATAGTATTTAATTGTCTTAACCACCCCATTAACATTAAATGGGAAGGGCAGCTCACACACAGCTGTGTGACCCTGGGCAAGTCACTTAACCCCAATTCTCAGCAAAAAAAGGAAAAAAAAAAAAACATTAAATGGGAGCAATAAGTAGTATGTTATACATCATAGATAAGCACATAACTGCATCTACATATACCCAGCATCAATTTTTGACCTAGCCAGGTACTGAATCAGAAAAAAATATTATTTAAATGTCCAGTTTATATATTCACTTATCTGGAAGGTTTTATTTCATTATTTTCAGCCCTATGTCTAAATCTAATTTAAATTTTTTCCCAAACTAGAACACAGTCACAGAAACGGGGTATTTACCTTATTCTTTACATCTTGCTCTAAATAAACAATCATGAAGAACAAATAAATGGTCTTCTATAAATTGTACTTGTATATTTAAATGCTGATTGCATACAAAAACATTGCTTTCTGGTACTAAAAATGTACTTTCGTGGCTTAGTGTAAGAAATAAGATAGGACTGGGAGAGCTCTCTTCCAATCCTTCTCAGAACAATTCTTAGACTTTCCTGGAGTCAATTGGTCTTCTCAGAAGAGACATTCTCAAAAGAATTGAAATAGATTTCCTCAAGCAATGATTTAGCTAAGAAAAAATTTACAGCATCATAATAGATGTGTTTTCTGCATTTAACAACCTACCTAAAACATGATAAGACAGAATAAGTTTCACTTACCAACAAGAAGCCAAACCACATTGGAATTATGCTCTGTTAGAAAATCTTCTAATTGAGTGATACTTGGAACAAAGCTATCATTTTTCCTTTGATCCATTGTGACAATCAGCATCTATGAGGCTAAAGGAATTCAAAGTCTTAAAACTGAGTAACAAACTGAATAACACACAATGACTAAAACTGTCAGTGAAATCATGTAAGAAGAAAATGATAAAACAGGTTAAATTGCATTTGATCACATTTTGTTTTTCACAATAAATAAATACTAAATGTGGTGTGAGTACTAAAAAGAAAAAAAGATATAAACAAATAAAGATTTTAAATGAAAGAAAAGAAAATAGACTGTCTAAATAAGCAGCATTTCTACCGCTAAACCCCAAAACAGTCTTAGTTTAAATATAGCCTTAGGCAAATAATGTGCCAACTTCTGCAAAATATTTTCTGTTTAGTCATTAAGACTAATCTCTTACAAAGCCACAAAACAGGATAAAAAGTTGGATGACAGTATTAGCAACAGCATTAAGAAACAGTCATAAAATACTTAACAGAGCTAATTATTTTAATCCTAATAAAACTGACCAAAAATAATCAGTTCAACAAACATTTATTAAGTTACTAAGGCTACTATGTAAAATACTATGCTAGAGGAATCAAAACCAAAACAATTTGTTCCTAATAAAATTAAGTCCCAATGAAAAACTGCCAAATGAAGATTATTTGAGGGAAGATTTTGAAGGGTGCTTTGAGATCTTTGGGCAAAGTGGCATTCTGATATAATTTGAAGCAAAGCATAGTTATATGACTTGACATGGATTACCTAATTAAACTAATAGTGAATCAAAATACAAAATTCAAAATTCTTATTTTTAGTATCATTAAGAGGGAGATTATTGTGGTGGAAAAAAAACTGATTTTGGTGACCAAATTTTGGGTGGAGTCCTGGCTCTATTAGTTGCTAGGTTTGTAACTTTGAACAAGTTACTGAATATATCAAAATATCTACTGAATGTCATTTAATATCTCAGTTACCTCATCATAAAGTGAGGAGTGGTGTTTATTTTCAGTACCAACCTCCTCAGACTGTGAAGTTTGAAGGCAGCAGAAGGAGGAGAAAGGAGAAGAGGTCTGAAAATTCCTGTACTCCTATATTTTTAAGAAAACTTCTAGGACTTCTCCATTGCATATACTGCTTGGTTTTGGTTTTAGATAATTATTAATCATATTTTTAAAATCCTTCTGTTCCTATACTTTATAGGGTTTTTAGAAACAATAAATGTGGTACTCTGTCAAAGGCTTTTTTTCTGCATTTAATTTATAATGTTGTTTTTAACATGATTAAGTTAACTATTTTTTCAAAATTAAACATCCTTGTATCACTGATATAAATCTAAATTATTCATTAATGATTTTGGCCTGAAGTTCTCATTCACTGTTTTACCCTTCCATAGCTTAGTTACTAAGACTAGAAAAGTTAACTTTGGTGTTAGCTGTACTTTTGGTGTAAACTGTAAGTTTGATAAAATTCTCTTGTGAATTCAAGTTCAGTTCCTATTCTCCCCCCTCCCCCGCCCTTTGGTATTCTTTTATAGCTAGTTTTATTTCCTTTATTGAGTTCAGATTAAGATCTTTAGTTAGCATTCTTCTGTTGGATGGAATAGTATATATTTTTGAAGATAAACCTCTATTTCTTTTGTGTTCCAAGTTTTGTTGGCATACACTTGTATACAAAATGTTCTGATAATTCTTTTTTATGAATTTGTTTTCTTCTAGTTTTGTTTGAGTACACTTTGTTTATTTTGTTTTTTCTGATCTCTTCTTTTTAATCCAATTATGTAAAAGGTTATCAATTTTGTTAGTCTTCAAAAATCCAACTAAGATTTCTATATACAATTTCTGGTCTTTTTGGTTTTTGATTTATGTCTCTCCCCTGATTTTCAAGTCTATCAACTTTCTATCTGGAATTGAGTACCATGTTTCATCATTATGAGTTCTCTGAAAATGTGGCTACTCAGTTTGTCTATCAGAATACCTAAGACTTTCAAAATTGTCTTTATATTGTTATTGTCTCAATACTAGTTTTGCTATATAAAATGTTCTGTTTCTATTCACTTCACTTTGCATCAAATTCACATAAATGAGTCTTTCTAGATTTTTCTGAAACCATCACTTTCATCATTTCTTATAGCACAATAGTATTCGGTACCTTCTAATTGTTTTCTTAAATTCCTGCCCATTATCTGCTCTTTCTCTTTTATTGATGGCAGTGTTTAGAGATATAACTTCCAAAATATTACTTTAGCTCATCTCAATTATGTTATGTTATATTCTATTTGTCATGTATTTTAACATAATTAACATGTATTAGACTACCTGCCATCTAGGGGAGGGGTGGAGGGGAAGAGGGAAAAATTTGTAACAGAAGGCTTTGCAAAGGTCAATGTTGAAAAATTATCCATGCATATGTTTTGCAAATAAAAAGCGTTAATAAAATAATAAAAAAATTTTAAAAGCCATAGATCAGACCTACAAAAAAAATTTATTATGTTGTCTTATTGTCATTATTTTTATCAAAAACTATTGTTTCTATGATTTTTTTGACCCATAGTTATGGTTTAGTTTGCTTTCAATTAATTTTTAATCTCTCCTTCAAAGGTCCTTTCATTTATATTTCTGTATTTGTAAGGTTTAAAGTCCTAATATATGGTCAATTTTTGTAAAAGTGACATGCACAGCTGAAAAACAAGCATATTTCTTTCGATTCCCATTTAATATTCTCTACAGATCTATTGTATCTGACTTTCTAAATTCTATTCAGGTCCTTCACTTTTTTTTTTTTTTACATTGATCCAAATTTTAGTGGACAAACTAAAGTCCCCCACTATTACTCCCTATTTTTTTCTTCCTATTACTCATTTTATTTTTCCTTTAGGAATTTAGATGCTGCCCCATATATGTAGATAATTTATATCAATTCATTGTCTATTCAGCAAAATGTAGCTTCCCTTTTTATTTTAATTAGGTCTGCTTGCTATTATTTTATCTGAGATTATATTGCTATCTCTGCCTGTTTTACTTCAATGGAAGCATAACAGATTGTTCCAGTACTTTATTTTAACCTTGTTTGAAGCTTTTTGTTTAAAGTTTCTTATAAACAACATATTGTTGGATTTTGATTCCTAATACAAATTTTTTTTCCTTCACCACATTCACATCCACCATTCTGAGTACTAACTGCATTTCCTTCTATCTACTTCTCTTGGTTTTTTTTTCTTCTATTTCCTGATCCTGCTTTAAGAGTTTCTTTGGTTTCTTACTAATCCTTCCCTTAATCCACCCTCTTCTTTTTATTCCCCTTTCCCTCTTGAGTTTCTGTTGGCCAAATGTATTTTGGTATCCAAGTTATGTGCATGTGTATCTTCACTCCTTTGACCAGTTCAAATAATAAAGTTCAAATGAGACTTTCTCCAGCCAGCTCCCTCCTCCTTGTTGTATAGATTTTTACTTGTACTATGTTTGTATGTTTATATTCTCTCACTATTCCTTCTAGTATATTCCTCCTACCCTTCCCTTTCCATTCTTCTTTTAAGGATCATCCTCAGGTCTTCTAATTAGATTTCCTCTATGATACCTGATGATATTTTTTGTGCTTTTTATGTGTTCTATACTTTTCTTGAGTCTTGTGTCTAGATGTCAAATGTTCTACTTAGTCCTGATTTTTTTTATTACAAATACTTAGAAATCTTCTCTTTCACATATTTCATATTTTTTATTATTCCCCTGCAATATTATACTATTTTGGGGCAGCTAGGTGGTGCAGCAGATAGAGCACCAGCCCTGAAGTCAGGAGGACTTGAGTTCAAATCTGGTTCCAGACACTTAACATTTCCTGGCTATGTGACACTGGGCAAGTCACTTAACCCCAACTGCTGCAAAAAAAAAACTGTTTTGTTGTATACTCTTAGTTGTAAACCTAGATCTTTTTCCCTTTTGTAGGAACATATTTCAAATTCTCCACTGTTAAATCTTGTGTGATCCTGACAGTAGTTCCTTAATATTTAAATTCTTTTCTGGGTGCTTGTGGTATTTTTGCTTTGTCCTAGGAGCTCTGAATTTGGACTATAATATTACTGGGGAATTTTCATTTAGGACTTTTTCAGAGGTTATTGGTAGATCTTTTTCATTTCTACCTTGTCATCTGGTTCTAAGAGATCTGAGAAGTTTTCTTTCATGACTTCATGAAAAAGGATGACTATGCTCTTGTTAGTCGCAAGTTTACAAGTAAAATTCAATGATTCTTTAATTATCTTTCCTTTATGGTTTCCAGGTCAGCTGCTTTTGCTATCAGTTCAAATTGACTATTAAAATTCTGATTCCACATGGAGTCATTAGCTTCAATTTGTTTAATTCTATGTCTACGTGGGTAAGATTTCTTATCTTTTGTTTCAAGCTGCTAGATCTTTTTTCATAGTTCTTTCATGGCTCTCATTTCCTTTAGAAAACATTCTTTGTTATAAGATGGCTCTCTGGGAGTCTGGGAGAGCTAATGGAAATGCAGGTGGAAATGCAAGCAAAGTATAAACAAGAATAGCAATAAAAATCTTTTTCTTTTTTTTTCTTTCTTTTAAAAAAAAAAAAAAAGAACAGTGGATCAGAACCCTAGATTTGGACTCTAGCAAACCTGTGGCATGACTAGGCATATCACTCCCTCTGGAAGTCACTTTCCTCATTCAGAAAACAAGGAATTTAATCAAGCCAAGCAATTCTTTTCCAAATCTTTAAACATTCCATTGTTAAAGGATTTTTTTACCAGAATTACACAGAAATTTAAAATCTAAATTCTTAAAATTAAACAATTAAACAAAAATTAAACTAAATTTTTAAAAAATCAAACAATTAAAAAATCAATTTCTAAATTTTAAAAATTCAATTAAGTTAAAATTTCAAAATATTCTCAATATTTTTAAATATTATACTCGGTAATAGCCAGTAGACTTTAAAAAAAAAAAAAGCAACTAAGAACATTACTACCAACTTAAATACTTTCCAAATATACAGAATTTTTGTGTTCTCAATACACAGATTAAGGTTGTCTTCGTTAAGAGTATTAATAGGAAACAAGGAGGCTTTTATAAGCAATGTAAGAGGGAACAAGGAGGCTTTTGCAAGTAATTGATAACAATGGACCACATCTTTACTATTCCACAAATGACTTAAAGATGTAAAGAAAACAAGATCCCACTGTACTTGTTTGTTGATTATGAAAAAGCATTTGATTTAGTAGAACAAAACACCTATATTAAGAGTCTCTTCCAATTAGAAATCTCATATCTATATAACAGCAAAATCATTCAAGATTCCTTGAAAGATATAAGAAGAGCTTTTAACCACACTATATATCATCTTTAGGGAAAACATAAAACAGGAAAATTTATGTTTACCAAGATGTTCACCACTATAAGAGATATATGAAATCCAGCAAAAAATAGTAAAAGATCCTTCAGATACTCCTCCTTGGTTGCATCTGGCCTTAATAAGGCAGTATCTCCTAGAAGGTTATCTAAAATCATTAATGAATTTAGTTTGACTCATAACAAAGGAAACATCACACATATGAACAATGTCAATTACCCATGAGTATATGTATCTGGGACAGACAACATAAAATAAGTTAGGCCCATGGATGAACAGGAGGAAGTGACTAAGCCAGGTTAGCTTCAGGAACAAGAGTATCTACTGTCAACATTCTTTTCCTCCACTTTCCCACTTCCACTCAATTGTCAAACTCTGCAACTGGGTTTTACTGTTCTCTTCAAGATTAACAATGAATTATGAATTACTCATTAAGATGGCCTTTTCTAGCCCCACATGTGCAAGAATGTTTGTGGCAGCCCTTCTTGTAGTGGCTAGAAACTGGAAATTGAATAGATGCCCTTCAATTGGAGAATGGCTGAATAAATTATGGTATATGAATATTATGGAATATTATTGTTCTGTAAGAAATGACCAGCAAGGGCAGCTAGGTGGCACAGTGGATAGAGCACCAGCCCTGAATTCAGGAGGACCTGAGTTCAAATCTGGTCTCAGACACTTAACATTCCCTAGCTGTGTGACCCTGGGCAAGTCACTTAACCTCAATTGCCTCAGCAAAAAGCAAAAAAAAAAAAAAAAGAAATGACCAGCAAGATGATTTCAGAGAGGCCTGGAGAGACTTACATGAACTGATGCTGAGTGAAATGAGCAGAACCAGGAGATCATTATACACAGCAACAACAGTACTATATGACGATCAATTCTGATGGACATGGCTCTCTTCAACAATGAAATGTTTCAAACCACCTCCAATTGTTCACTGAAGAAAGCCATATCCACCCAGAGAGAGGGATGTGAAATGTGGACCACAACATAACATTCTCATACTCCTTGATTGATGTTTGCTTACACTGTGTTTCCTTTATCTGATATATCGTTTGCGTAGATAAGATTTTTCTTGCACAACAATAAGTTTGGAAATATGTATACATATATTCGATTTGCCAATATTTTAACATAATTAACATGTGGTGGATATCCTGCCATCTAGGGGAGGGGTGGGGAGTTGGGGGGAAAAATTTGTAACGGAAAGCTATGTAAGGGTTATTGTTGAAGAATTACCCACACATATGTTATGCAAATAAAATAAAATAATAAAAAAAAAGATGGCCTTTTCTAAATACTCATCCTCCACAACTTCTTTTCAGGATCTGATACAGCTGAGGGGGGAACCCTTTTACCTCCACCCCCATCCCCTCACAAGACTTTCTTGATGATGCCTCATTTTGATTCTTTTCCTCCTCATCTGGCCACTTCTCAGTTCCCTTTGCCAGGCTTTATCTTTATTACTCTTTGTCCTCATAGAGTCTCTGTCCCAGGTCCTCTCGTATTCTTTTTTTTTACATACTCTTTCAATAATTTCATCAACCTCCAGGGATTCAGACATCACCCTCCAAAACAAACCCCTTGACAGTGACCTCTTATTCTTCTCCATAGATCCTCACTCCTCACATCCACCAGAGCTCTCTGTGGTCTCTTTGTGGTACTCATCTTTAACTATTAGGAAGTAGTGCTGTCCACATCTTGCTGCTATCTAGCAAAATCAGTAAAATGTTAATAATGAAAAGATGGGATTCTATTTTTTGGGAAACTTGGGATCAATAAAAGAACTCTGCAATTTCCTGAAAGCAAAACAGCTCACTTCCATTTGTATGTTCTCACAAATTAACCGACTGACAAGCTCTAGAAAGTAGCCATTCAAATGTAAATTGAATCTTGGCCAATAATATTCTTGATTCACTTGATTCTTTTCAATATGGACAGACAAACCAACCCTTTAAGTGAGCAGAGGTCTCTTCCAGGTGGCTCTGAAATGTCTTTGAGGCCTAGCAATCAGCACAATGGCAGACCCAAACAAGAGTCCATTAGAATATTCCCACTAATCTTAGGTAATTCCAACTGAATATGGACTCTGCACTACATTTCTATCACAGTGGCAAATATTCTTTTATGGTTCACCTGTCTATTAGCAAAGATTCACTAACCAGGTTATTTCTGCTATTTACAGCTTCTAAAGAATTCTGAATGATTTCTGTGTATACTACTATACACAACATGCAATGGTATACTGATAGAAAAGAGCAACTACAAGACATTTAAAAAATAATTACATAGTGAATGGTATCCCAACATATAAATGGGCAAAGAAGAACAGAAATTTCAAATAAGAAATTCAAAATAACAACCATGAAAAAATGCTATAACTAGAAAAATGCAATTTATAGTTCAACTTCCAACCTACCAAAAATAAAATGTTTCTTTGCCATTAGACTGGGACAAATAAGAGGAAAATGACAGTGCTAAAAGGTCTGTGGGAAAACAGATACATTAAGGCACTGCAGGAGCTATGAAATGTTCCAGTTACTCTGGAAAACAATTTAGAATCATGTCCTGAAAGTTACTAAACTATGACCATTTGACACAGTTGTACTACCAATACTAGGCTTTGCCACAAAGAAATCAAAAGAAAGAGGAAAAAAAGCTCTATATAGACAAAAATATTTTTGACTTCTTTTTATAATAGCCAAAAATTGGAAGGTAAGCATCTGTTCATCAAGCTCCAACACTATTGTCTCTAGAATAAAACATGATTCCTCTGATTGGTATTTCCAGCTCTTCACAATCTAGTTCTGACCTAACATTCTTACTTCATTATATGACATTCTCTTTCCCCCTTTATGTTCAGCCAAACTGACTTCCTGTCTTTGCAATGGCTGTCCACCATGCCTAGAAAACATTCTCTCCTCACTTTTAAAACAAAGAATCCCTCTTTTTCTTTAAGACTGCTCAAATATCACCACGTACATAAAACTTTCCTGATTCACCCAAATGCTTGTGTCCTTCTCCCCAAACGATTATGTATTTATTCTGTGCATATTTTTATATGTATTGCTTGTCTCTTCATTTGGAATGTAAACTCCTTTAGAGATGCCACCTAGCAAAGTGTTGGGCATATGTACTTGTTCCCTAATTGAATTAGATTTCCTCTTCAAATTATCTTGTATTACTTATCTGTAGACAGACTGTATAGCTCTCCTATGAGCTCCTTAAAGGCAGGAATTTTTTCCATTTTTGTTTATCACTCTTCATCCCAAGTACATTTCCTTACACACATTGGGTGCTTAACAAATCATTGTTAAATTCAATTAAACTAGTAACTAATTGGAGAAGAGAGGTGAAAGAATGGGTAAAAACTAAAATTTCTAACATAAGAAACTGATTAAAATGTTTGTGTCAACAACATAAATTGATGAAACCATAAGGAAGAACAGTTTTGGACAGACTGAGTTTGAGGTGCTAATGGACTTACAAAAAAAGGAGATGTATTCTTGACAGATATGGGTAAATCTGCACGCTAGAAAAGATCAGAATTGCAGATAAAAATTATTTCTGGTTATTGCCCTTATTGAAACTTTAAAAATGAAATGGGATTTCAGTATATTAGCAACATTTTAAATATTCAAATATGACTTTACAACTTTTAATGTTTAGGTGCTTTATACCAGAAAAAAAAGTGGTCTAAAAATAATTTTTAAAAAATCATTTAATGAAGGCCTATGCCCCAGGCACTGAAGATACAAATAATAATAATAATAATAATAAATTAAAAATAAGATAGTCCCTGCCCTCATGGGTTTATATATATTCTACTGCCTGAGCAAAACAGCAATAAAGACAAATTCTACCATTTCTGGAAATGTCTAGATTTGTGTCTACATGAGGAGGAATATTGAGATATTTGAAGTTAAAAAACAGTGAGCATGCTTGGTCCATATCCCAGAGACATCCAAAAAAGGAGAAAGGACCCATTTGTACAAAAATATTTCTAGCAGTTCCTTTTGCAGTGGTTAAAAATTGGAAATCAAAGGGATGCTCATATTGGAGAATGGCTAAACAAGCTGTAATATATGACTATAATGGAATATTATTATGCTATAAGAAATGGCAAGCAAGATTTAAGAAAAACCTGAAGTAAACAGAACTAGGAGCCAGCAACAATGGCAACAACAATACTGTTTGGTGAAAAACTATGAATGACTTAGCTACTCTCAGCAAAACAATGATCCAAGGACTAATGAATATTTCCAGAGAAAGAACTGATGGTGACTGAATATAGACTGAAGCATACTATTTTTCACTTTCTTTCAATTTTTTTTCTTTTATTCGAGTCTTCTTGTACAAATACGGAAATGTTTTACATAATTGCATATGCATAATCTACATCTGCTTACCATATTTGTGTGGGGAGGGGTTGAAGTATAGAATTTGGAACTTAAAACTTTAAATAAAAATGTTAAAAAGTGAAGGAAAAAAAAAACCCCAAGAAAGTGAATAGAGTTGAAATATAACTTAAGTTTCCTAGTAAGACCATGTAAGTGCTTGGTTAAAATTAGGAACAATTTCATTTTCTCAAAGAACCAACTGAGAACAGAGGGTGGTGTCTATTATACAGAGAAGGGTTTTATTACAAATATAGGATTATTTGTCAAAACTCAAAAAACAATACTGTGGTTATCTGAAGTCATTTTTTGTATATTTCCCAGCATTTAAACCAGTGTCTGGAAAACAGCAGGCACTTAATAAATACCAACGGAATGGCTGATCACCTCTATCCCTAGTTAAATTGTACAAGCTAAGGAAGAACAGTTTTGGACATGTTGAGTTTGAGGTACTGATAGACATAGGATTCCTGCCAGATGTGGGTAAATCTGCAACTTAGAAAAGGTCAAAACTGGAAAGATTATTTCTTATAAGTTATTGTTCTTATTGAAACTGTAAAAAATGAAATGGGATTTCAATATATTAGCAGTATTTTGGAGATTCAAATATGACTTTACAACTTTTAATGTTTAAGTGCTTTATACCAGAAAAAAAAAAGCTGTCTAAAAATAATCAATCAACAAGCAATGATTAATTTAATGATTAATTAATTATGTGCCAGCCCCTGAAGATACGAAATTTTTTAAAATTAAAAATAAAATGGTCACTGCCCTCATGGGCTTACATATATTCTTCTGCCTGATCAAAGCATAGCAAAAAAAGCTACAGTTGCACAAAATTATCTCCTTAAACAACTTTTTCCTTCTATCTTCTCTCATATTTTTGTTATCTTTTATATTTAGATCATAAATTAATATGGAATTTATTGTAATATGTGGTATAAGATAAAATGCTGGCTCAAGCCTAATTTCTGTCAAACTAGTTTTCCTAGCAGCTTTTGTTAAACAAGTAGACTTTATACCAGCTGTTAGTTAACACGAATTTATTAAAACAAAGGTTATTATGATTATTGCTTACCTCGTCAATACAAAGTAGTTTTGAAAATTTTTGCTTTATTTTACAAAACAGAAATGATTTCATTATACAGAGGCAATAATTGTAATGATAAATTATATATCTTTAATATGTAATATTTAATAATGATAAATTAACATCTTTAATAAAGTTTTATTAAATGGGATGATAATCTTTAGAAAATAAACTCTTCCTTAAGTCACTAGAATCTGATTATTACTCATGAAAATAACTAAAAATCATAAGGAAAGAGAAATAAAAACATTTCAACATGGCTTATTTAAAAAGAAAAGACTAAAGCTCCATAACCAAATGAGATTTTCTAGAAAACCTGGTTACCATGATAATTGATTGCATATCTTGTTTGGGGAAAAAGGGGAATTTCTGGGGCATGCAACAAAGATTTTTTTAAATCTATCTATCAAAAAAAAAGGTTAACGATGTCAACCCTTTCCCAGGAGAAAAGCCAGACTAGAGTCAGAGACATGACCTAATAAAGTAGATTAAGCTCTATAAGAATTTGTAAAACATGTATATAGTAACATTAATTTTGAACTTTTAAAGCATAATGTACATAGCCCCTAATAATTTGTATCCTCAAATATACCTAAATTATAAATATATTAACAATTTCAGAATGTAAATTCACAAAAATGTTATGGATTTTTATTTTTAATCTGAACTAAAATACCTCAGAGTTTAAATATAAACTCCAAGACTGCATTAGAGTTTTTGCTCTAACATGAAATACCCATGATTCTGGACAAATCATCATGCCTCTCTGAATCTTAATCTGGATCATACCTGAATTAATCAAATCAAGTCAATAAACATTTATTAAGCATCTATGTGCCAAGCACTCAGTATATATGGGAAGAATGGCAAAAACAATCCCTGCCTTCAAATAGCTCACATTGTAAAAGATTCACCTGCAGATAAGTAGGTAAACCACATAAAATGCAATCAGAAGACAGAATAGTGGGAGTGATGTCACTACAAATTCTTGGCAAAACTGTAAAACAGACCAATTTTAAAAGCAACAGAGAAAATTTTGTGACTACAAATCAGTTGCACTTTCTATTAAAATAAGATTAGATCTGTTTTAACAAATCCTGACTTCTAAGTCTTCAAGGCAGCTAGAAATTTCATTATGGCAAGTGTTTAGACAGAGAGAGGGATATGAAATATGGACCACAACGTAACATTTTCATGATCTCTACTGATGTTTGCTGGCATTGTGTTTCCTTTCTTTGATTTTCTTTTTTTTCTTCTAGATAGGATTTTTCTTGTACAACTTGTCAAGTATTTCAACATTATTAACATGTAGTGGACTTCCTGCCACTAAGGGGAGAGGAGGGACTGGGGTTAAAAGTTGTAACGGAAAGCTTTGCTGAGGAACTACCCATACATATGTTATACAAATAAAAAGCTTTAATAAAAATAATAATTTTTTAAAAAATAAAGAAAATAATCAGAAATCACACCAATTTCATTTTAAAAACACCATTATTAAAAAGGGCTCTGTATAATAAAATTTCCACAACACTGCATAGCTTATAGTATGCTTTGTTATCATCAAAGTAGAGCATACCTTTAAACTTTTTTTCATGCTTTCTTACTTCAAACAATTCTAAACTTAAAGACTAAAATGAAACAATTATTTAAAGTAACATCAAAAATGAGTCTCTTCCTTCCCTCAATACCCTCCTCCCCCAAAAATGAGTTAATATTTGGAAAGCACTTTACACAGTGCCTGGCATTAGCAGACACTATATTATAAAATACTCATTCCCTTCCTTCCCAAATCATTAGGCTTTCTCTAATATTATCAACAAAACTCAGAAGTAGAATATAGGAAAAAGGAATTCTATTCAAAATAACCACAGAATGTACAAAATATTTAGGAATCTAGACACACATAGAACTAAGACATATATGATAACTACTCTTTACCAAAATGAAGGAAGGCACAATTAATTTATTAAGCACTTAATATGTATCAGGCACTATGTAAATATCCCATTTGATCACCACAACTATGGGAGGTATGATTACCTTTTTATAGTTAAGGAAACTGAGGCAAACAAAGATTAAGACACTTGTCTAAGGTCACACAGCTATTAAGTGTCTTAAGTAGAATTTGAATTCGGCGATTCTTGACTCCAGGACCAGTGCTTTAGGTATACTGTTCTACCTAGTATTTAGGTAGAAATGATTTCCTTATAATTGGGCCATGCCAACAGCCAGTATTAAAAAATTTATATACTACCTAAATTAATTTACATATTCAGTGCCATACCAATCAAACTACTAAAGATTACTTTATAGACACCCCCCCAAAAAAAAATTCACCTGGAGAAAGATAAGGCCAAGAATGTAAAGGAAAATAATAGGGAAAAAAACTGATCAGAATAGACCAGAAGCAAAACCAAGAATCAACTGGACATAATAGCAGAGTGTGAACACCTAACAAGAGCTCTACTACTGGATAAGGACTATTTGGGAAAAAAAAACAAAACAGTCTGGTAAAAATTAAATATGAAGCCAAAGTTCTTAAATGTTACTGTGTTCTGGACCGCATTAGCAATCTGGTGAAACCTATGAAACCCTTCCCATAATGTTTTTAAGTAATTAAAGGAAATACAAATTTTGGTGAAAATGAAGATGTAATTTTTTCCCTTCCATTCACAGATATCCTTACAGATCATGGACTTAAAGTTGAGAACCTCTGATTTAGACCAACATTTTATACTAAAACTACAATAAACTCCAAATGGAAACATGACCAAGATGTAAAAGGCCACATCACCAACAAACTAGGAGGAAGTAAATTGAAATTTTTCACAACCATAGATACAGGAAGAGTTCTTTACAAAACAAGAAAAAGAAAAACTGATTGAAAAATTGGGCACGTAGGAATAAAATAAAATTAGAAAGTTTTTATTCAAATAAATCATTGCAGTTAGATTAGGAAGGAGATAGTTAAAAGAGGTACAACAGGAGATGTACATTTTCAGAAATAGCCATCTATGCATTTGTCTTGTTTGTTATAAGGGAGAGCAGCCTTTATTTTCTAAGTCAGTCAACATGCATTTATTTATCATATGCTAGGTGCTGTACTGGATTTTAGGGATACAAGAAAAGTTAAAAAAATAGTCTTTGCCCTCAAGAAGCTCACAAAAGTAACTAGGTGCACACAAAATCTAGAGAGTAGATAAGACCGTAATCTCTAAGAAGTATTCTGTTCTGAGTGTGAGCTAAGTATGAAGGAAGCCAGGGCCATGAAAGGCTATATTCCTATGCCAAAGGAACAAAGGGGACACATATAAGAGATGACAACAGATTGAATATGTGTGGGGAGTGCAAGTGAGAAATGGAGACAAAGGAAAGCATAAGGCAGATAATGATAAAGCTATTAAAAAGTAATAAAAGAAAGGAGTGCTAATAAATCGATTTAGAGAAAAGAAGGAAACTCAGAAAGGGATACAAGCATATAAAGTAATGCTGAAACTAACAATATATCAGGTTAAATCTGAAACGAAACTACACATAGTGAAAAATAACTGTCATAACTACTCCTCTTTTTCTGCCCTTAATTGCATGGAGAAATGTTTGTTTGTTGCCTATTATCAAGTTTGT
>JAJPUD010001499.1:0-76778 GCA_023553655.1 Myrmecobius fasciatus | reverse complement strand
GGGGGGGATGGCAAGGAATAGTGTTCCTCAATCACTTCAATTTCTTTTTTCCAATCAAGTCAAGTTAACAAATATTAATGCCTACTATGTACCAGCCACTGGGCTAAGCACTGGGAAGATACAAAGAAAGGCCCTCCTGTTCTCAAGGAATTCAGTTTTTAATGAGAAGACAATACGCAATCAAGTACGTACAAGTAAGATATGTACAAGGTAACTTGGGAATGGTCTCAGAACGAAGTCATTAGATTAAAGAGGACTGGGAAAGGCCTCTTACAGAAGCTGAAACTTCAACTGAGACTTGAAGGAACTGAGGGAAACTAGGGCACAGAAATAAGGAGAGCATTCTAGGCAAAGAGGACAACCAAGAAAAATGCCAAGAAGTAGGAGATGAAACTTCATGTGCAAGGAATAGTTAAGAGGATAGTGTACCTAGACTATAGAGTATATGATGGGATAAAGAAAGAGAGTTAGGTATAAGAAGCCTGGAAAAGTAGGAATGGGCCAAATTACAAATAGCTTCTTAAGACAAAGGATTTGAAGTTACAGAGAGCCACTGGAGCTTACTAATGGGAGATGACACCGTCAAGACTTAGCTTCAGGAAGATCACTTAGAAAGCTGATAATTAGAGGACCACAAGAGACCTAAGGCAAGAAGACCCAGCAGTAAATATTCCAACAGTCCAGGTAAGAGATGGGAAAGCCTGCACCAATTATTGGGCAATATCAGAGGTGAGAAAGGAGCGAATTAGAGAGATGTTTTCAAAGGTAAAAATTATAGCATTTGACAACTGATTAGATACAGAGAACGAGAAAGTAAGGAGTCAAGAATGAACCTGGGTGAAAGGTGGCAGAAAGAAGGTGGCATCCTCAGCAGTAATAGCAAAGTTAGCGAAGGGAGGGCTTAGGGACAAAGAAAATGTCTTCAGTTTGGAGCATGATGAGTCTAAGATTTCTATGGGGTATCCAGTTAGAAATATCTAGTAGGCAGTTGGATATGTAAGACTTAGGACTGGACAAAAAGATCTGAGAGGAAAACTGAATCCATGGGAGCTAATGAGACCACCAAGCATAATAGTAACAGGGAGAACAAAAGAAGGCCTCCTCTATAACCTCCTTCCCGCGATGCAGCTGAGTGTGCCCACCCTCTTTTTCAATTTTGGAATCATGAACTCTAGTCTTACAAACCATGTTGCTACTGTTCCTGAAGGTGCTGATCCATTCCCTATGACTCCATTACCCCACCTCTAGTAATATTCTAGACAAAAATCCTTATCCATAGCCACCATTCCTTTACGAGTGGTTTTTCTACCATCAAAATGCAAATTCCTTGAAAAATTTATACAACACAAATAGCTAACAATAACAATATTACAAAGTGTAAAGACAAACAATTTTGAAAGTTTTAGAAACACTACCAATGACCAATCACAATTCCAGGAGATTCATGATGAAACATGTTAGTGAAGTGAAGCCCTTACAGGGTGAACAGACATTATTCTTTCTTTTCCAGGCCAATACAAGAATTGATTTTGCTGGACCATATATGTCTATAATAAGAACTTTTTTTCTTCCTTTTTTCTCAAGGAAGAGAGAAGGAAAACAGGAAGTAGAAAGGGTAGATTTTAATTCACTGAAAAAAAATTAATTTGAAAAAGAGAATCAGAATTCCTTGAGGACAAGAATTAACTTTTACTTTGTATTTGTGTCCAATGCTTACTCAGCAATTGGTGCCTAGTTCAACTTCATGAAACACTTTTTCTTTCATTCAAATATCGGTTGTTTAGGAAATTTCATGATCATTCGTAAATGATTAAATTTAAATGGTAGCCTAGTATTTAGATTAGTACATTTCTAATTTTCATTCTTCTCTTTTTTCTTCTTTTCATTAAATAATACAAAAATATTCACTATGCTCCAGTTTGATTTTTCTTTCTGTTAATGAGATGAGACACCTTATTCTTTCTTAACCTTTTTCCTTTGATTTCATTTGATGTATAGAAGGGCTGAGACGTTTTAGTTTATTTGCCCTGCAAAATATTTTATCACTTTCCCTTATATATCACATATTAAAATCTACAAATGTCCTTATATTAATTTTATTTCATCTTTTCCCTTATGAAAATATCATCTTTGGTTACCTAAAACAGTTTAAAATATACTTTAAAAGTGAATTATCACAAATATGACTTCTTAATTAAAAATTCAAATATTCCTTAATGGCATTTGAAAAAGGTACATAGCTTTTTCTAAAACATTATAACTATCTTACATATAAGATTTATAACTAATGACTAAAAGTTCATTTTTGAGAAAAATTATCACCCATATACATCTGCCAATGCCAATGGTATCTCACACTTCTTTAACAACCATGCTTTTTTGAAGACTATATACCAACCAAACCAAAGGACTTGTGATAAAAAATGCTATTCACTTCCAGAAAAGGAACCAATGAATTCTGAATATAGACTGAAGCATACTTTTTTCTTTTTTTTTTCTGAGCTTTCCTTTGCAATATAGGTATTATGGAAATATGTTTTGCATGACTTCACATGTATAAGAGAATTCAAAATGTCCTCTGGAATTATAGTCAGTAATTGCACTAAGCAGAGTTCCCAACTCTTTCAAAATTGTCTTTATAATATTGTCATTATTGGTAGTTATTATTTGTATAAAGGTCAAAGGACAAGGAATGAGAAAGAAAAATGTATTTTCTTTTATGCCCGTCTTTTGTTTTTAAAATCAGAGATGACAGGCTTAGGGAATAAAGAGAAAGCTATAAAGAATATTCATAGGTTGGACAGAGCATTAACAATGAACATCATGCCAGTCCATTTCACCTTTCTACTAATATAGGCTGAACAAGGCAATTAGTGTCTAAAGGTGAGTCAAGTGTCATTAGGTCAAGGGTTGAACAAAATGAGCTCAAGATTTTCATTTTATCACTATCTAATAAGAGCTGTCTCAAGATGGACTGCAAAGCAAAAAGAAATTATAAGTTAACAGGGTTGCCCACTTCCTTTATAAGAATTTTGATAATGAGATGAAAGACCATTTAAGAAAAAAAAAATTTACCCAAGTTGTTTCAAAGTCAGCAGTGTTCTAATCTCTTCCTTCTCCTTTTCTTCTCAGGGCATTTTTATAAGAGTTTCATCTTTACTGGCCTGAAAAGGAGAACTGAATTTTAATCAGTCATGTAAGGTATTATTACTTTTAAATTTTCTTATATTTTCAAACGAAGTAAATCTGAATAAAGCAAAAATGATGGGATGGTGAGAAGTCATGTATATATGTTCATCTGACTGACATTCCAATTGGTCTCTAAAATGGAAATTTCTCTCTATGCTACAACTAGAATAAAACCAGACTATCTCAAACTATAGCCATTAGAGAGGCTTGGAAACTAATATTTGCTTTTATCTTCACTTAATTTCTTTTATTTGCCCAATCTGGAATTACATGTTAAAGTGAGGGTTATTCTGGCTTTTATAAACACCCATACACACCCACAGATACAGATAATAACTATTTCAACATAACTGGTTTCTTTTCCAGTTCTATGTATTTTATTTTGTACATTTAAAAACATGAATCTAAGAGATCTATAGATTTGAGACCATCCCAGAAATCTTGTGACACAAAAAAGATAAGAGCCCCTATGTTAAGGCTATCATTTGCATCTAAGATTGTTTTGTGAAATGCTGAATCAACAACATGAAGTGACTCTCAACCTAACCAGTCTAATTTCTTAGACAAAGGAAATTTACAAAGATTTAAGGTTTCTAATAAACAAATCCCCCTAGGCTCCCTAGTCACAAAGTCAAAACAAGCCAAAAAAACTTCCACTATTCTCCAGAAGGAAATTAACATTCAACTTCCTTTAACACCAGATGCTGACCTTTTAAGACAATCAATCACATCACCTCCTCCTACAAGTATTACCAATTCAGAATCTAAAACATATCAAAAATGAAGGTTAGGATACAATATCAAGAAAAAGCTCTTGAAAGACTCTCTGGATTATTCCATCATATCAAACACATCCTGTGTTTATCCCAAGTAAAAGACTGTCAATAATATGAGCTACTTCCTGGAAGTGATTTGGCCAGTAAAAACACTGATAACTTACAGCCTCAATGTGGTACAGTGGAAAAACACTGAATAAAGAATCTGACAACATGGGTTCAATGTTGTCCTGAAGTCAGGACGAACTGATTTTTAAATCCAGCCTCATATACTGAATAGTTAACTCTAAGCATGTTACTTAACTTCAGTGTACCTCAGTTTCCTCAACTGTAAAATGGTGATACTAACAGCTCTAACCTTAAAGGGCTGCTGTGAGGATTAAATGAGATAATATTCCAAAGCATGCAGCATAGTGCCTGGCTTCTCTCCAAGTGAGTAAAGAACAAGGAGGACTAAATCAAAGGTTGTCAAACTCACTGTAGCAAAGTAAAGCAAAACTCTTAAGTGAAGGGAAGAACTAAACTAAAAGGTAAATGAGAAATGTTTAACAAAAATATATATATTAAAATACAATACAACAAAAATAATGTTAACTTGTGGTTTTCTTAGTTAATAAGTGACAGGCACATAGTGGCATTTCTATTCAAGTCTGACAACCAATGGTCTAGCTAATCTCAATTCTAGCTATAAGGGCTTTGCCCTCTTAATCCTGTTACCCTCTCCTCCTATGGGACTCCTCTTCAGGAGCACAGCACGGCAGCAAAGAATTGGAAGCAAATTAGATGCTCAAGGATTGGGGCACAATTATCCAAGGTGTGGTACATGACAGCAATATGTCATTAAGAAATGGAATATGACTGTGCTTCAAGAAATGATGACTGTGATGAAGACAGAACAGAGTAAAGTCAGCAGAGACAAGAAAACAATATACATTAATGACAAGGACACACCAAAAATCAAAGTAACAGTTGCAAACTCTTAGAGAACAAGCATGGCTCAAAAAAAAAAAGGTATGAGATGTCCCTGGCCTTTTGCAGAGGGGGAGGTCCTCATAGATGGCACCATGCACATGTTTTCAGATTTTTTTCTATGTCTTGATCAATTACATGGATTTTTTCCCTCTTTTCTGTCTTAAAAAAACCCTTTGCTCTATTGCATGGCTCTGTGAGGGGGGAAGGATACAGCGATGTAAAAAACAACAGACATCGCTAAGAACTTATTTTTAAGAAAAGGCAGCAGATAAAAGGGTAGTATCTAGAGTCAGATAGAGCCAGTGACAGACTGGGCCCCAACCCTCCATCTGTATCTGGAAAGTACCTGGGGGCCATAAAACAAAGCTGCACCCACAGAGGTCATAACACTTCTACCAGAGGCTGGATCCAAACCAGGCCTGCCCCAAAGCCCCCAAGACCACTGACCTATCACAGGTGAGAGAAGCATCCTCCAGCCCTCAGGCTGACCCCAATTTAATGTCGGTTGATAAGGGCAAGAATCCTGGAAGGCAGAGACCCCACTCCAGGTCAGTATAGCCTTCAGGAAGGGCTTGCCAGCATCCTCACCCAAGGGAGTAGGTTGAGGACAGAGAATAAGGGGAGACCGGGTCAGAGAGAGGGAAAGAAGTAAAGAGAGATAGAAAAAGATGGAATTGAAAACAGAGAGATAAAGGCCAAGTCGTAAGTTATCCCAAGAGTTGCATGGCTGCGGAATCTCTTCCCCTACCTCCAGGAAGGAGGGTTCTGCTCCCCGACTCACAGGAGCTATCAAATGACACATTAATCATGATTATAATAATTTTAATGAGAATCACAACTGGCACGTCCATTTCGCTTGAGATTCACCTGCGCTAGACCTATCATCTCCATTTTACAGACGGGGAAGTTGAGTCTCCCGAACTGGGCCACAGGTGCTGCCAGGCTGCAGCACTAATGTGAAACCTGCCGGGTGCCAAGTGTGCCCCGCGAGTTCCCGAGTAATCACAGACTATCCCAGCTCTCGGCCCCAGAAAAGACAAAATAAATATCGCTTTCTCCACCCATTCATTCGTTTGGAACTCGATAAAGGCCCAAAATGCCGGCTTCCAATTAGCCCGGTTCTGGAGCCCGGGTCCTACCCCCTTCCCGCGCGCACGCGCACCATGCCCGGGGCTAAGGCGCGCCCTCCCTTCACGCGCACGAGTGCACGCACGCTTTCTCCCCCGCCCCCAGGCCCCGGAGACGCCTCCCGACCCCGGCCTCGACGCTCCGACACTTAGAGCAACTGAAGCCTCCAACCAGGCTCGGCGCAGTGCTCGTGGGTTGTCAGTGGATTCGGCCAGCCTAAGTGGAAGACGCTGACAGAGCCCGGCCCGGTCCCCTCACCTGGGTGTGCGTGTGTCTGCCGTCGCCTCTCTCCCAGCACGGCGCGGGCCGAGCCCCGTCACCCCCTCCTGGTCCCGCCCGGGGCTGCCACCGACAGCACGGGGGCGGGTGGAGGAGGCCAGGATGACGGCGACCACGGCAGCCCGGTGGAGGTAGACGGAGGGGCGGGGCCTGTCTCCGCGGCTGCCGCGTCAACGACTGCGACGTGGGGAAGGCCACGCCCCTCGACCTGCGCGCTCGCTAAGGGCGGAACCTGCGTTTGGAGTTGGGGCGGGGTTAGGGAGGCGGAGCCTAAACCAAGAGAGGAGGCGGGGTTAAGGGCGGGACCAGGGTGGTGGAGAGGCAGGGCCTACATCTGGTGCAGGGTGAGGGAAGCGGGGCGAGGAGAGGGCGCGGTCGAGCTGCCCTAGAGTGAAAAAAGGAAGAGTAATCTGAACGAGAGCATCCTCTGTTTCAAAAGAGGGCGCGGGGTTAGAGGAGTTCTTAGGCTCTTAGTCCTTGTAAACCCCTCCAGAGGCAGGGCTGCACTCGGAGACAGGAAAGTCTGAGATATATCCCCCCTTCTGATACTGACGAGCACTTAATCTCTCAGTCTGCAAGTCATCGAACATATTATTAAGCTCTTCCTGTGTGCCAAACGCAATTATATTGTCTGTAAAGCAGAAAAATAATGTAGAGCCAAATTCACCGGGACGTGAGGATCACGTGAAATACCAGCTAGGTACGGGGTGTTCTTCGGACCCGTCATCCCAAGAACGGAACAAGAAGTTGACTTGTGGCAAAGGAGGGGTGCCCCTGCCCACTTGTCCACGCGCTCCCCCGTGTGTAGAATGGGAGCTACTGGAAGACAGACCCATCTAATATTTCTGTATGTGTGAATTCTATGTCCCTCATCTTCCTGGCTGCCCCACTTCAGACTTCCAGATTATTAGTGTCCTTTCTGAACTACTCACAGTAACTGGAATAAAGAATGTTGAAAGGACCTGCAGAGATCCTGACTCACAGGTGCCCATCTAGCTCTTTCCTTCAAGATCTGGCCTCTACAATAAAATGGGCTTTAGAGGATGCCTTGGGCTTGGATGGGGGCTACGAGGCCCCTACTACCCCACTTTAGGCTTGAGAAGGAAAAATAGGAATGCTTTGGAACTGCTTTGTGTTACCCCTGGTGAATTGGCTTATATTGTGAACCTCAACTAGGTTGCTGTGAATTTCAAAGTGATTAGACAGTGAATTATCCTAATCTGTGAAGGGCTGAGCTGGATTGAATGATCCACAGATAGCCAGTTGGATGAACTTTGGAATTCTTTGGCTTAAAGAGAACTGCTTTTCCCATGAATATGGGATGCTTTGTAAACATTGTATTAAGGATTAGTTGAAAGGACTTATCAAAGCCATAACTAAGTGGAGAGAAAAAATGACTTACCAGTTAAAGTGAGGAGAATCAACAGTATAACAGTGAGCAGAGAAACAGTTTTGTATGGTGCAGATGTTCCTGAATGGACTAGTAACTGGTGCCTGCCAAAATTACTCTCTAAACACCTGAGTTTTCTTTCCTTCTGTATTTCACTGCCAGATTCCTAAAAGAACATGCCCACTCTTTACCATAACTATGAAGTGCAACTTGGGGAGATTGTCTAGGTTTATCTGTATATTAAGTATTTGATTATGTATGTGTTTGCTTTATTGTATTGCTTCTTTTGCTTTAATAAATAAATGGTTATGTTAAAAATCCAAAAGTATCATTATTAAAAGTAGCTAGTTGTGTATTTGGAAAACATACCCATTAGGGGCTCAAGAGCTAGAGAGGCAAGTGAGAAGTATATTTCTCAAAAGGGCTATGTCTAAGACCCTAGGAACATTTAAATGTAACCAAACGTCAGTGGTAGTTGATCTCTGGGAACTTGGGCTTGCTGGTGCAAGAGCAAGATAGAGGAATAAGCCATATCCAGAAAGAAGTAGGGATATTTCACATGCCTCGGTGATATATATTAGGCCCAAGCCCTACACAGTGTGGGTATATCCCACTGGATGTTTAGACCCCACTTGTATCACATGTAAGATAATGCATTGTGAGAAGGGGCTTAGTATTAGAAGATACACCTCATATGGTGCATTACAAAAACAACAGCATTTACTAAGATGGCATAAGTAACAAGGCATCTAGGACATGTTCTTTCCCAAATGCATTTATCAGTGGGAACAGCAGATATAGTTAAGGAGCTCATGAGGAGCCACACCCTGGGAAGTGTGACTGCAGAGCCATTGGTTGCTTCTAGTAATGTCATTTCAGATGTTATCTGGTGACATCATCACAAAAATCCCTACTTACTCATCTGTGCTGCTTTCTTATTGGTTACTACTTTGACAGACAAGTCTTTGCTGGGTAGTGTTTGATGCTAATCCCTACGGAATGCTACTCTGCTGCCAGCTCCCAATTCATCTAAATCCTGGCCTATCTCTTCTACAATACAGAAGCAGGGCCTGCAGTGCTCTTTTAGACCAATGGGCCTTAGTTTCTAGTTATTTTAGAGAAAGCAGAAATCCATACCTGGGACTAACAAAATTTTCCCTTTCTCTTCACTACTGAAGCTTCTCATATTCCTTGTATGAGATGCACATGCCAAGTTCTTTAAAACAAAGAGCAAAGCTCTTTCTCCCCCCCATTCCCGGCCCCAGCTAACTAATGCCCTCACCCATAGTTTTGCCTTTGTATTCCTCTTCATCTTTACTTTGAACTAGGGTCTTGATTCCCCCTAGCTTCTATTGAAACTTTTGTAAACTTACCCAATTTTAATATCTGAAGGCTAAATTATATACCAGGTAATGATTATTTGTCCAATTACTACCAAATATTTCTGGAGTCAGGGTCCCCCCACCTTTTTTTAAATCCTCAGCTTCTAGTCTCTGATGTAGAAAAGTGGGTAGAGAAAAGATACAGAGATAATACTAAGCCCAGGGAGGAAGGCCATTGCTTCTTCAATCCATTTAGACTTTTATACCTAGAAACACCTAGTAAAGGCCTGGAAGGATCTTTAAGGTATACTTTTTACATCAAAATGTATTTCCCATTCTAAATGCCATTCAAGGGACTTAACCCAGTTTCTTGGTAAGTAGGTAACAATATTAGAATAAAATGAGACCCGCATAGAATATTTAGTAATTAACAAAAGATTTACTTGGCTGTAGAAGGAGATGGATAAGGTGCAACAACAGGCATTGAGAATTCTTTGAGTTGATTTAGCTGACTGATGCTTCCAACTCCAACCACCATTCACACATTAACGGAAATTAGTGCTCCTTATGGCTACTTTATACTCAGACAATGAGGAAATGGCATCAACAACAGTATGAGTGTTCAGTCTTCTGATACAAAAGTCTCAAGGAGAAGGTATCAATGCATTTTAAGGAAAAAGGATATTGCTCCAACACAGAGAGAAAAAACTATTTGGCCCATGGCATTGACATCTCTAAATATATTGATACCTCTAAATATATTGATACAAATTTCATATTGACTTTTATTGTCACATTTGCCTTAAATTACA
Organism: Myrmecobius fasciatus; assembly: GCA_023553655.1. Taxonomy (NCBI): domain Eukaryota; kingdom Metazoa; phylum Chordata; class Mammalia; order Dasyuromorphia; family Myrmecobiidae; genus Myrmecobius; species Myrmecobius fasciatus. The sequence continues at coordinate 66,910 of JAJPUD010001499.1, read as the reverse complement.
AAAATGCAACTTTCTGTGACACAACATGGATAGAGCTCTGGGCCTAGAGTCAGGAGGGCCTGAGGTCAAATTTGGCTTCAGGTACCTTCTAGCTGTTTGCCCTGGGTAAGGAACTTAACTGTTTGCCTCACTTCCTCATGTGTAAAATGAATCGAAGAAAAAGATAAATCACTCCTGTATCTTTGCCCCTGAAAAGGGTTCACAGAGTCAAAACATGACTGAAATAACTGAACAAAAACATCTCCAGACAAAAATAATAACGATAACATTATTCAAAGAAATACAATATATTGAATGATGTAATAGAAGGTGTGAAGGGCAGGATTTGAGCTTTGGAGAAGATGAAAAAAATGAGAAACAACCCACATAAGTATACAAAAGTCATTCTGGGGCTGCCTAGTAGAAAGACATTAAACAAGACAATTGTAGGGATCGACGTTATAAAGATTAGCCAAGAGACACCATATGGAATTTAGAATTGCTCTACAAAGATCTATTTAGAAATGCCTAATCAAGAGGTTAAATTAGAGACTTTTGGAAATTGGCTTTGAATCCTTCATTTGGGCAGTGACATTATTTTTGAACCTTCGATGTCTATTAAAATCAAAAGATCTCTACCAAGAATTTAAGAAAGTATATGTGACTGTATTTTATATTTTCATAATTCCAAACCCATAAAATTTTATTCTTTATCATGCCATGAATGTCAAATCTATATGTAGTATTAGTAAGACTAAGAATCAGTAAGGTCTATTGATAACTTGCTTATTTCAAATACATGGGAATTAAACTGAACTCAGGATTCTCAAATCTTTAATAAAATCTGCTATCTATAAGAAGAAGCATATTGGTTTCTAGTTTCTCTTATCATTGTCTAGTCTAGTCTTTCCCAGAATAAGTTCAACCACATTTGCTCTCAGGCTGTTGAGGTATTTGATGTCCCTGTAGTTTTCTAATCTTTGAGTTACTTAATTTGCCTTACTGTAAAGCAATCAAACCAATTTTAGAAAAACTATAACTCAAGGACTCAAAGCCAGCAAAATCTGAACAGAGCTAAAAGAAATTTCGTTTATCTTATGATATACGAGGAAAAAAGACAACTCCATTAACTATTTGGCCTTCAAATAATTTAAGGTATTTTTAATTTTAGTCCTTGCCCTTTGTTTGTTTTACCTCAAACTCAAGATTTCTGTTTTTCTATTTGATTTTTATATGATAAAAAAAAATTAGTCCCCAAGTCTTTCCAGAATCATAAATAGTATATCAATATTTAATGGCCACTGATGACATTCACTGGTCCATTGGATAGAATGCCAGGACTGAAGTCAGGCCTGAGTTCAAATCTGACTTCAGACACTATCTGGGTGACCCTGGGCAAATCAGTTAAACCTGTTTGCCTCAGTTTCCTCATCTGTCAAATGAACTGAAGAAGGAAATGGCAAACCACTCTAGTATCTTTGCCAAGAAAACCCCAAATGCAATCAAGATGAGTTGAAAGTGACTGAACCACAATAAATGTTGGCATTCTTGCTCCTCCAGCAGGTAGAAAAAACTTTTCCTTGGCAGATAGATTCCCAAATATTTTATCCTATCATCTGCTACTTGGAATGGAATTTCTTTTTGTATCTCTTGCTGCTGAACTTTGTTGGTAATATATAAAAATGCTGATGATTTATGTGGATTAATTTTGAATCCTGCCACTTTGCTCAAGTTGTGAATTGTTTCTAGTAGTTTTTTAGTTGAGTCTCTAGGGTTCTCTAAGTATACCATCATGTCATCTGCAAAGAGTGATAATTTGGTTTCTTCATTACCTACTCTGATTCCTTTTATCTCTTTTTCTTCTCTTATTGCCAAAGCTAACATTTCTAATACAATATTAAATAGTAATGGTGACAGTGGGAAGCCTTGTTTCACTCCTGATCTTATTGGGAATGATTATAGTTTGTCTCCATTACATACGATGCTTGCTGATGGTTTTAAGTAGATGCTACTAATCATTTTAAGGAAAAGCCCATTTATTCCTATACTCTCTAGTGTTTTTAATAGGAATGGGTGTTGTATTTTATCAAATGCTTTTTCTGCATCTATTGAGATAATCATATGGTTTTTGTTAGTTTGGCTATTAATATAATTGATTATGCCGATAGTTTTCCTAATATTGAACCAGCCCTGCATTCCTGGTATAAATCCTACTTGGTCATAGTGTACTATCCTGGGGATGACTTTCTGTAATCTCATTGCTAATATCTTATTTAAAATTTTTGCATCAATATTCATTAAGGAAATTGGTCTATAGTTTTCTTTCTCTGTTTTCACTCTACCTGGTTTAGCTATCAGCACCATATTGGTATCATAGAAAGAATCTGGTAGTATACCTTCTGTCCCTATTTTTTCAAATAGTTTGTATAGTATTGGAATTAATTGTTCTTTGAATGTTTGGTAGAATTCACATGTAAATCCATCTGGCCCTGGAGATTTTTTCTTAGGTAGTTGGTTAATAGCTTGTTCTATTTCTTTTTCTAATATGGGGCTATCTAAATAATTTATTTCCTCTTCTGTTAACCGGGGCGATCTACATTTTTGTAGATATTCCTCCATTTCATTTAGATTATAAAACTTATTGGCATAAAGTTGGGCAAAGTAACTCCTAATTATTAATCTAATTTCCTCTTCATTGGAGGAAAGTTCTCCCTTATCATTTTTGAGACTAACAATTTGATTTTCTTCTTTCCTTTTTCTTATCAAATTAACTAAAGGCTTATCTATTTTGTTGGTTTTTTCATAAAACCAACTCAGTTTTATTTATTAATTCAATAGTTTTCTTATTTTCAATTTTATTAATTTCCCCTTTTGTTTTTAAAATTTCCAATTTGGTATTTAATTGAGGGTTTTTAATTTATTCTTTTTCTAGTTTTTTTTTAATAATAAGCCCAATTCGTTGATCTTTTCTTTCTCTATTTCATGCAAGTAAGCATCTAGAGATATAAAATTGCCTCTTACAACTGCTTTGGTCGTATCCCACAAATTTTGATATGTTGTCTCATTATTGTCATTCTCCTGGATGAAATTATTGATTGTGTCTATGATTTGCTCTTTCACCCATTCATTCTTCAAGATTAGATTATTTAATTTCCAATTAGCTTTTGGTCTATTTTCTCCTGGCCTTATATTGCATGTGATTTTTATTGCATCATGATCTGAAAAAGATGCATTTACTATTTCTGTCTTTCTGCATTTGATTTTGAGGTTTTTATGCCCTAACACATGGCCAATTTTTGTATAAGTTCCATGAACAGCAGAGAAAAAAGTAAACTCCCTACTGTCTCCATTCAATTTTCTCCAAAGATATTATTTTATCCTACTAGGTCATTTTCAGAATCTTCCTAAGACAATTCAAATGGAAATGATTCAGTTTTCTGGCATGATGCTGATAGACTGTGTTTCACAGGCATCCAGCAATGAGGTCAGCACATATGAAAGGCATTGTGGATTAATAAAGGTTAATATTACATTCTATAAGTATACATTTTTATTAGCAAACAAATTGGTTCATAGTAAGATTAAGCAGTCTCTGGACTTCCAAATGATAAAGCAGTCCCTTATGTGCAATTGGTATAATCTCCCCTTCAGGCCACTATTTTATTTTATTTTATTTATTTATTTTGCTGAGGCAACTGGGGTTAAGTGACTTGCCTAGAGTCATACACAGGTACTATATTAGAGAGAAGAAAAGCCAACTGAAACCAACCCTTCAATGATTGACTTGAGAGAGAGAGAACTAAGGTTAGAAGATAAAAGGCTTGGTTAGTTAGTCATCAAGCATTTATTAAGCATTTGCTATGTGCCAGTACTAAGTGCTAGCAATATAAATAAAAGCAAAAAGAAAGTTCCTTCTCTCAGGAAGATTACATTCTAATGGGGGAATACATTACATAGAGGGGAAGCTGAAAATAGTGGGTGGAGGTATGGTAGCTAAATTCCTAGAGAGAAGAATGTCTGGTTGAGTTGCTACCAAATTGAAGGTTCTAAGAAGTGAACCAATAAGAGAAGGGAATTAAAGGGATATATTCAGTAGACATCTTAGATGTGGTGGCTAAGTCTGGAGAATGAGGGATGCCTGGCTTGAGACACTTTTTCAAAATGGAGTGCACCAGTGGGAGAAGGGGCCCAAAGGAGTGTTATCAGAAAACAGTGATAGTTTAGAAATATTTCCTACAGAGATTTCCAATAATGAGAATTTTATGGCTTCTAAGATGAGAATTCAAGGATCTGGAAAATAAACTCCCATTACTGACACTCTGTAAAAAAAAAAAAAAAAAGTATGGAAGGGTTAAGATCCATAATAGAATATCATCTACATTAGAATGTAAACTCCGTAAGGATAGATTCTATTTCATTTTTTTAGTTTTACATTCCCAATACTTGCTACTATGCCTCCATATTAAATGTTTCATAAATATTTGTGGCATTGAATTGAATCTTCACTATTAGAAATAATGAACTGATGCTAAGTAAAGTAAGTAGAACCAAGAGAACACTGTACACAGCAACAGCAAGATTATGTGATGATCATCTGTGATAGACTTGGCTCTTTTCAACAATGAGGTGATTTAAGACAATTTAATAGACTTGTATGGAAAAATCCATCTGCATCCAGAGAGAAGAACTATGGAGACTGAATGTGGATCAAAGCATATTTCTTCACCTTTTTGTTGCTGTTGTTTGCTTACTTGTTTTTTTCCCTCGTGTTTTTTTCCCCATTTTTATTTGATTTTTCTTTTAACAAGACGAATATGGAAATATGTTTAGAAGTATTGTACATGTTTAACCTATATTGGATTCCTTGTTGTCTAAGGAAGAGGAGAAGGGGGTAGGAAAGAAAAAAATTTTGGAACACAAGGTTTTGCAAAGATGAATGTTGAAAACTATCTTTGCATGTATTTGGAAAAATAAAAAGCTACTAAAAAAAAGAAATACCAATGTGTATTGAACTATGTTTCTAGTGATCCTATATAATTTTCAATTATGAAATAGCTCAATGTTTAAAGGATTAAAATCCAACAGACTCAGAAATGGAGACATAACAGATGGTATCAAGATAACTACAGAATATTTAAAATCTCAGAGGAGAGCTTCCAGCACATTGGATACATCCTTGGTGGAAAGAATTTATGAAAAATATGAACAATAATTTAACAGATGAGAAAGTGTATATGATGTGTAGTCTGCACCCATGCTGAAAACCCACATAGGGGACAACACAGATTTATTGAACTATTGAAACATATTAAAAGATTATATATTTCTCAGGTGTAATGAAAGTGATAAACAGGGAAAATAGCTCTGAGAATTTGTTTGAAATTTTAAATCAAATTGGTAAAAATATCTAGATAACACTGACCTGAAAATTCTTTTAAATATATGATCCAGGAAATATATAATTGGAAAAGACAGTGAATAAGCAGGACAAAGTAGGTGTGGTTGACAAGGAGAGAGGATTAAGAATTTTTTATATGGTGGTAGATCTAGCAGATTGATAGGCTGTTGATTGGTATGAGTGCCTCCATCAATGAGATTGCATTTCTTTCTCATTCTTTTGGCATGTAAAGCCTCTTACAATTTGGCTCCCACCAATCTTAATTACACATCATTGCCCTTTACATTCTCTACAATTCGATCAGACTGGTCTTTTGACTGTTGACCAAACAGTTACATTTCATCATTTTTGTCCTTGTGCCAGCTCTTCCCCATAGTTAGAACATACTCCTTCATCTCCACCTCTTAAAATTCCCAGCCCAAGGAGGTCTTGCTGCCTGAGTGGAAATCTGCTCCCTGGCCCACAAAGAGGTCTTTCCCTCAGTATTATCCTTGCTAGAAATACTGTTTAGTAAAAGACTTGAGAGTATTCTTCCAAGGCAGGAAGGGATGTTTGAGGAGAAAGACCCAGAATTTCTGAGTTTTATTTTCTTCTATCTGTTCTTTTCCCTTACTAATCCTTGTGCCAGGAAGATTATCTAGTAAAATCCCTATAAATTTTCAGATGGTGAAAGGTCCTCTAGAAGATCCTTAAAACCTTATTTCCCAGGGATGGGAAGTGATAGTGCTACTATTTTTCTGGAAGCAGGCTTTTTTTTTCCCCTTCCCACCCACAATATGCATAGGCTTTACCTAAAGGAAGACAAAGCAACCCTCAAGGTCTTATTGACCTTAATTTCCCAACATCCCCACAAATATAGAATAAGCACAAGACAAAGTTGCCCCTGGGTCCTGATTAGCTCCAGCTTTTCTGACAGCTTTCTGGTCATCAGGGGCAAAGGTATCAAACTCATGGCTCATGGATTACTACCAGGTCATAAAACTTCCAAATGTAGCCCATACCAGATTAAAATTAAATGTGGAAAAATTTAGCAAAATATAAATACAACAGATAATGTTTGTGGCTTTTTAAAAAGTTAATATATGGCCCACAGGGATCTGTTTCTATTTTAGTTTGACACGAATAAATTCTGTTGTCCAGTTATGTCTGACTATTCATGACTCCATTTGGGAGAGAGAGATATCTTGGCAAAAATACGGGAATGGTTTGTCATTTCTTTCTCTGAAGGCTCATTTTACAAATGAGGAAGCTAAGGCAAAAAGAGTTAAATGACTTGCCCAGGATCACACAGCTGGTATGTGTCTGAGGCCAGATTTGAACTCATGAAAATGAAAGTTCTTAATGCTAAGCCAAGTGCACTATCCACTATACCACTCTTCTGGGGAGCTATGTAAAGCCTATATAGAATATGAACTTCTCAATATTGCTGACTGTCTATGAATATGTGATTTACCATTCTCTGATTATCTACTGGCCAAAGATATTTCCTGATAGAAACAAAAGGAAACTGTGTCCAAGGAAACTAATTGCTACTGTATTCTTGTTGCATATTATTGTTGCATTAAGGCAAAGTAAACCTCCTTAATTAAATGTCCAGTAACACATGAGTGCCTCACTGGGTTCTATCATCAAGTCTGAGCTAAGAAGGGGCTGGAATTAAAACAAGGTTTCTAACTGATGTTTCATTATCATTGGAATCATAGGATTTTATATCCCAATTTGGTTTAAAGATGAGGGAAATGAGATACAAAGTGAGAAAGTGACCACACAGCTAATAAGCTAGTCAGAACTGGTAACTAAATTCTAATTATCTAATTCCAAAGTTACTGTTTTCTGCCCTCTACCCCACCCCACTACATCACATATGTCTTCTTGATATCAATTTCACAAATATTTACTGAATTCTTGCTTTGGCGTTGGGGATTGAGCAACACAAAAGAAATTTATGAATAAAATTTGACTTAGGAAATGAGATATATGACAGTTAAATGACAATATGAGGCAATATGTGATTGAAATATATGACTGAAAGGAAGGCAAACACTCCATGAACAGTCTGTGGAAGTCACATTAGCTTCATAAATTAAGAATGAAAGTGTGAGCCTCAAAGAAAGTACTAAATGTAAGTAATACTCATTACATTTATAGCATGCTTTATGATCAGAGCCCTTTCACATTTATTTTCCTGTTTGAACTCCATGAAACCTTGTGGAAAGGCTAATGTCTGAATCATCACATTCATTTTACAGAGATTGGTGACTTCCTGGAGGATCCCTCAATTGCTCAATAATAAAGATGGAATATGAACTCAAGTCTTTGGTCCTGCTCTTTCCCACTGTGCTACCTCAGAGAATTACATTCTGCTCAGGAAGCCAATTACTTGGCCATCTCTGCTCCAGTTTGGCCATGTCTCCTTTGCATTTCCTCTGTGTCCTCTTAGAACTCAGGATACACTGTTTTGGCCCTGCAGAACTGATTTACATTCATTTATAGGGAGTTTTTCCTTTCTAAAAACACATGACTATTTATGCCCATTTTGACTGAATAGATTCTGCTTACAGGAGAAATCACAGATCTGGAGTTTGAAGGGACTTTGTAAGTCACTTAGTCCAACCTACTCATTTTATAGATGAGAAAACTGAGGCTTGGAAGCTGGAGTACTTGTCCAAGCTTACATGGCAATCAAATTTTAACCCTAATTCTCTGACTTTAAGTCCAGACAATTTCTTTATTTTGATAATATACACGTAAAATAATAATTGCAATAACTAGATTTTATAAAATGCTTTAAAGTCTGCAAGGTGCCCTATACCTGATCTCATTTGAGCTTTACAATAACCCTTGGATGTACATGCTATTGATTTATAGTTTTGACCAATGTGTGATTGTCTCTTCCCAAAAATATATTCTGGTTATTCTTTTTCTTAACATTCAATTAAAAAAAATTGAGTTCCAAATTCTATCCTTCCTTTTAACCCTCCCCATACCTATTGAAAAGGCAAGTAGTGATAACCATTTTACATATGAAGGTCCACCATTTGTCATGTGCAATAAACTAGTAATCTAGTGAACTTTGAACCTAATTTATGTATGCCCTAATTGGCTTCATTATGAACAATTTATCTAAGCTCTGTTGTGAATAGAAATAGGAAGTGGACTTATGATTTTATTAGTATAGGGAGCTCCCAGATAAGGAAACTCTCTCTGCCAATTCAGGTCAGCACTTCCTCTTCTATTTATAGTCAGAGATCAAGTAGTTTGACTTGGGTACACCAGTATATGGCAGAAATGTGACTGAACTCAAGTCCTTCTGGCTTCAAAGCCTCTATCACACACTATTGGTATGCAGTAGACACCTTAACTATTTAGTGAAGCTTATGGGCCTCTTTTCAGATTATATTTTTATATAATAATTGCAGTAATCAAATTTATATAAATGCTTTAAGATTTTCAGAATGTCATACACAATGTCATTTGATCTTTACAACAACCTAGGAGCTATGTGCTATAATTATCCCCACTTTACGGATGAGGAAACTGAAGCAGGCATAGATTTAGTGATTTGCCCAGAATCACAGTAACAGAGGCTGGATTTGAACTCAGATCTTCCTAACTTCAGTTCTCTGTTCATCAATTGAATTAAAATGAAGATAGATAGGTCGATAGATAGGTAGATAGATAGATACATAGATAGATACATAGATAGATAGATAGATATTCACAAACCCCAGGTTAAGAATGCCTGATATTTGCAGCAAAAATTCATGGTTACAAGTTGAATTTTTTATCTCCTTTTACTATTGAAATATTTCATAGCATAAGAAATAATAGAATTTGTCAGTGGCAATTTTAATTGTCATGAGCACTTCAGTTATACTTTCAGAGATAGAGAGATAATATTCCCTACATAATTTTTTTTTTTGCTAATAGATGGAGCAAAGAAAAACCAGTGAAAGAAATGCTTTAAAAATTTTTTTCCCAATAATCAGCATGTGAGATTTAAATATACACTCCATTTGGCAGAATGAATGTGTCTTTGAGGAAGGCATGTTATCTTTTATATTTTCTTACATTACAAAGGCTGAATCATGTTGTTGCCCTAGCCTTGCCTTGCAGATAAGAAAATACTTGGATTCCTTTCTGTCAAATTATTTTACTATATGTACTCAGACAAAACCATCTCCTTTTAGAATACTACTATTACCAGAGGATCAAAAATAAATTACAGCTTTCTCTCTTAATATCCATTTAAAACCACCTGGAACAATCTGGAAACCCATCCTTGCTAACTGAGGCAGTATATAGTGAGAACAAAACAGAAAGCACTCTAGAAGACCACTTCAGACAAAAAAATATTCTGTAAACATGTGGAGCTTCTGTTGAAGAAGGCTCTAGGAAAGAAAATTCTAAAACTTTTTCAATTCTCCATATCTAGCCACAGTTTAACAGGATGGTAAAAGACATAGACAGTATATTAGATGGAGGACTGGACCCTGTATCTTCTTAACTTTGGAGAATAGTCCTCTCTGGATATTGTATATATTAGTAATAGTTAGCATTTACAATGCATTTTAAGGTTTGCAAAGTAATTTAGAGATGTAGGTGCTATTATTATCCCCATTTGACAGATGAGGAAACTGAGACAGGCAGTCACACAGGTAAGCAGTATATGAAGTAAGATTTAAACTCTGATCTTTCTGGCTCTAACTACTCTCCCACCTAGCTACCTCTAGCTGCCTCTTAAGGAAAAGTTGTTACCCTCTGTTTTGCCATTGTCCCCTAAAGACAATGGGACTTTTCTATCTGAACTGCAGCTGAAATCTTCATATATGTTATCTTTCTCATTAGAATGTGAGTTTCTTGAGATCAGGGATTGTTTTACTTGTCTGTATCTCTAGCTTTTAGCACACAGTGCTTAATAAATGCTTTATTCTACATTAATTTTTATACATTATACGTATTAAAGTTCATTTTTTTTCAATTCAATTACCTGTAAAATTTATTTGAATGACTGTTACTATTTAAAGCAAAGGTCACAATAAATCATTTAAAAACAGAGACCAACAACAGTGGTTATCAATGACATTCAATTCAAATAGAAAAAATATAAGTATAAATATTTTTTGTCACAATAATGAATGTAAAAGTTGATCTTTCTTTTTGCAAGTACCCACATAAACACCAGTGTTTGGTAATTATCACTAAAAATGCAACCATGGCTGATAGATGAATTTATTCATGCATTCAATTTCAGTTCAGCAAACATTTATTCATTAATGAACTCTAAGAGATATTAGAATATATGCTAGAAGCTGAGGGGTAGGGGGAAAAAATCACATCCTTATAGTTTATAATCCAGTAGAGAACATACAACTACAACAGAATTTCAACACAAATTAACAGATATTTATTAAGCATTTACTATGTGCTTAATGCTGAGAATATAAATACTGAACAAGCAAAAAAAAAAAAAAAAAAGATAATCCCCAACCTCAAGGTTGAAAGACAAGATATAAAAGGGGGAATTGGGAAGTAGCTAGAAAGAAATCTAGAGTCAGAAGTAGATCTGGAAGAGGAGTAAAGGAGTAAAATAAACATAACTAATTTGGGCATAAAATGCAAATTTCTCAAAATGCAAATTCCCAGAGGAACCAACCAATCAAAGAAAGGGTCTAGGGGATCTTCTAGAGGGAGAAAGTCACAAGGGAATGGTGAGAAAATGAAAAGTTAAGAGCAGAGCCAAGAGAGGAATAAATATTAAATCAGTTTACCAAACCCAGTCATCATAAAAGGAAAAGCCTAGTCAAATTTGTGATAATGCTAATTTAATCTTTAATTTGTATATTGATTTTCAGTAAGAAATTGGCATACTCCATATAAACATTTCTATCCAAGCAGTCTCTTGTTCTTTAACTTACTCTCATTTTTAAACTAAACACAAAACCTAGGGCTCAGTCCCACTATGCCTGATGCTTACTACAGTGGGACCATAAGGAGTCACTAAATCTTCCTATGTTTTAGTTCCCTCCTTTGGAAAATGTGGCCATTGAAACCGATGTCCTTTAAAGCCTCTTCCTCATAATAGGTATAGGATTACCTTAAGAGAATATGCTTGGAGGAAACAGTTCTGGATAAGTAAATAAGCAATAAGTAGAGTTCAATTCTGCCTCTGATTGTGTGCTCACTGTGTCTGTAACAAGCATGGACAAATTATTCAGCCTCTTTGAACCTCTCCCACATGTAAAAAATGGAGGTAATATATGTGTAAGAGAATTTGTATGGTCTTCAGAAATTAGATTCAATCTTAAGTCATTGTCATCCTTAAAACCCTTATCAGTGTTAGAATATTCCATAGCCTGGGTTCTACAGGCAGAGCTTCAGAAGCCCAAGATCAATGCCATGATAAAATGAAGCATTGGAATGGGAAATATTGAATAATTATTAATGAATCAATTATAGAATTATATGAAAAAGAATTACAACAAATACAATATATTAAAATCTGTGGGAAAGCAGTATTCAGCTATAAATTTATGTCTTGATGCTTTCTTGTATTAGCAAATAAGTAAAAGAGAATTTTAAGGTGCAGTGGAAAGAATAATGGACATCTTTTCAGAGAACTTGGGCCTAAATCCTGACTCTGATATTGCTACTGTTTGTCATCTTAAGTCCCTGAGCTTCTTTGGGGCTCAGTATCTTTTTGTTGTTGTTGTTGTTGTTGTTTGTTTGGTTTTTTTTTTATTTTTAATTTTTTTTATTAAAGCTTTTTATTTGTATAACATATGTATGGGTAGTTCCCCAGCATTGATCTTTACAAAGCTTTCCATTACAAATTTTACCCCCAGTCCCCTCCCCTCCCCTAAATGGCAGGAAGTCCATGACATGTTAATAATGTTGAATTACTTGACAAGTTATGCAAGAAAAATCCTATCTACAAGAAAAAAAAAAGAAAATCAGAGAAAGGCAACACAATGCAAGCAAATATCAATAGAGATCATGAATATGTTATGTTGTGGTCCATATTTCATATCCCTCTCTCTGGGTGTATATGGTTTTCTTCAGTGAACAACTGGAACTGGTTTGAGACAATTCTTTGTTGCAGAGAGCCATGTCCATCAGAATTGATCATCATGTAATACTGTTGTTGCTGTGTATGATGATCTCCTGGTTCTGCTTGTTTCACTCAGCATCAGTTCATGCAAGTCTCTCCAGGCCTCTCTGAAATCGTCCTGCTGGTCATTTCTTACAGAACAATAATATTCCATAACATTCATATACCATAATTTATTCAGCCATTCTCTAATTGATGGGCCTCAGTATCTTCATGTGAAAAATGAGGGTTGGATTCATCAGTCTCCAAGATTCCCTCAAACTCAATTCTTTCGATACTCTAATTTGATGAGTCTGTGGTTTGAATTTTCAGTTAAACATTGAAAAAGGAACAAAAGAATAACTTAATGAAAGCATAAAACATATCTGACACAAAAGAAAAGTTAGTTACTAAATAAGTTAAAAGAAGAATTAAATTAATAAATTAAAGAATTGATTTTTTGCAGAATAATAAAATTGAAAAACCATTAGTAAATTTAATTTTTAAAAAGAGGAAAGAAGAAAATATAATTATCAAAATCTAAAGAAACTGAAGAACAAGGTAATAAAGGAAACTATCAAAGACTATTATTTATATACACATATATATTTCTATGCCAACAACACTGAGTATAAAAAAAGGATGAATTATATGTATATATATATGCATATATAGAGAGAAGAAATATTGGAAATAAAAATGGACAAGTAAAAAAGACAGTAGATTCCATTGGATTTACAATATATTAAACACTCAAAACCGAAGTATTTCTCATATTTCTTAAATACTTTTCATAGAAAGTCTTTACTTATTCTTTCAATGAACCAAATATGGTCCTGATTCTAACCCAGGAAAGAACACAACAAAAAATAGACCCATATGTTAACATTCCTATATGGCAACATCATTAATGCAAATTTATAAAAAAAATAATAAATGTTAAGTAAGATATTAGTAAATAGAATCAACTGGGATTTATACCCAAAATGAATGGATAATCCAACATTAGGAAAATAACTAGTATGCTAAATCAGAGTATACCTAATCAATACAGAAAGTATTTTTTTAACAAAATATAAGAGATTGCTATAAAACAACCTTAAAAAATTAAGGGATTATCCTTAAAAGGATAAAACCATTTGTTTGAAACCAAAAGATAACCTATTTCTCCTAATTAAGAAATAGAAGCTTTCTCAATAAAGTCAAAATTGTCCATGCTCATCATTACTATTCAATATAATTTTGGGGGAAGCAAAGCAATTTGGGATTAAATGACTTGCCAGGGTCACACATCAAGTAAGTGTTAAGTGTCTGAGGCAGAATTTGTATTTAGGTCCTCCTGACTTCAGGGCCAGTCCTCTATCTACTTGCCATCTAGCTGTCCCTTAATATAATTTAAATAAATTGTATCAGTAAGACAAGAAAAAGAAATTTAAATATAAAAAGAACTGCATAAAATTGGCAAAAGGGGGAGGCTATCTTAAAAGCATTCACAGTAGTATGATTTATAGTAAAAAAAAATGGAACTAGTTCATGTATTCAACTAGTTCCAATTTTTTGTATTCAGTGGTTGGGGAATAGTTAAACAAATTGTTGCATATATGTTTTGCCTCCTCTGGAGCTTTGCTACCACCAACATCCCTAAGATGGGTCCTCAAGAAAAATACTATCCCTAAGGACTCTGTTAATCTGTATTTTAAATGTTATAGGTCACAAACTCTTATCAGTGTGCTGACATTTAATTGCCAGCAAGCAGATATAATTAGCTCCAAAGTTATTTATTAAAATGCTAACATAAGAACATTAGATATTACTCCTATGAACTGGGGGCTTATTCTTTCACTATTTCACCTGTTATCAGCATCAGCAAAGTAATGCAGTGGATAAATGACTGAATCTGTAGTCAGGGAAACATGTTTAAAATCTTGCCTCATTCTCTTATTAATTGTGGGACCCTTGCCACTACAAAAAGAGCTGCTACAAACATTTTTGTACATGTGCATCCTTTTCCCTCTTTTATGATTTCTTTGGGATACAGACCTAGTAGTGAGATTACTAAATCAAAGAGTATGCACAGTTTGATAGCCCTTTCAGTATAGTTCCAAATTGCTGTCCAAAAATGTTGGATCATTTCACAATTCCATCAACAAATGCATTAGTATCCCAGTTTTCCCACATCTCTTCCAACAATTATCATTATCTTTTCCTATATTCTTAGCCAATCTGAGAAGTATAAGGTGATACCTCAGAGCTGTCTTAATTTGCATTTCTCTAAACAATAGTGATTTAGAGCATTTTTTCACATGACTGGAAATAGCTTTAATTTCTTTGTCTGAATATTGCTTGTTCATATCCTTTAACCTTTATCATTGAAGAATGGCTTGTATTCTTATACATTTGAGTCACTTCTCTAGATATATTTTGGAAATGAGGCCTTTTATCAGAAACATTGGCTATAAAATTTTTTTCTTAGCTTTCTGCTTCTTTTCGAATCTTGGTTGCATTAGTTCTGCTTGTGCAAAATCTCTTAAATTTAATGTAATCAAAATTATCAATTTTCCACTTCATAATGCTCTCTAGTTCTTCTTTAGCCAAAAATTCCTCCCTTCTCTACAGATCTGTGAGGCAGACTATTCCTTGTTCTTCTAATTTGCTTATAGTATTATCCTTTCATGAACCCATTTCAACCTTATCTTGATACAGGATGTTAGATGATGGTCAGTGCCTAGTTTCTGCCATACTTGCCAGTTTTCCTAGCAATTTTTGTCAAATAATGAGTTCTTATCCCAGAAGCTGGAGTCTTTGGGTTTATCGAACATTAGATTACTATAGTCATTAACAATTGTGTCTTGTGAACCTAATTTAATCTACTAATCCACTCACTACTCTATTTCTTAGCCAATACCGAATGGTTTTGATGACTGCTGCTTTATAATATAGTTTTAAGTCTGGTACAGAGAAGCTGCCTTCCTCTACATTTTTTTTCATTAATTCTCTTGAAATTCTTGGCCTTTTATTCTTCCAAATAAATTTTGTTATTATTTTTTCTAGCTCTGTAAAATAATTTCTTGGCAGTTTGATTGACATGGCACAAAAGTAGGTTAATTTAGGTAGAATTTCATTTTTATTATATTAGCTCAGTTCTAATTGTTTAGATCTAATTTTATTTGTGTAAAAAGTGTTTTAATTGTGTTCATATAGTTCTTGGCTTTGTCTTGGCAGGTAGATCTCCAAATATTTTATATTATCTACAATTATTTTAAATGGTATTTTTCTTCCTATCTCCTGCTGCTGGACTTTTTTGGTAACAGAAATACCAATGATTTATGTGGGTTTATTTTATATTCTGCAGCTTTGCTGAAGTTGTTAATTGTTTCTAGTAGTTTTTTAGTTGATTCTATTGAGAATTTTGATGTTCCATTAGCATCCATTATTTATTAATCATCCCTTTATACAGGGTGAAAAACTGAGCACTTTTATCAGTTATGCTATTTTCTATCTTCATATACTTTCACAGCATTGATTATAGATATTCCAAAGTCTTCCTCAAATATAGGGCCATGACTACCCATTGTTAACAAAACCTCTGAAGTCCTTGGAAATCATCAAAGAAGAAGAGTGTTCCAGTTATTTATAGAAGGGCATTTATGGGGGCAGGAAACTGAAGAAAACTTGGCAAAAATTGATTTTGGTGATTCGCAGTTTGACTCTACAGATCCCTTCAACAGAGGAGACAACCTAGTGTAGTTACATCCTTCACACACACAGCGGCTAAATCTAGCATTATTCAAGAGCTGTGTTCTTTTTTGTTTTTTCCCACCAGTTTTTTGTTTTTTTGTGTTTTGTTTTGTTTTTCCCCCTCCCAGTAGACCATATGCTGGGTACACTGTGTATATCACAACAGGAACTGTTACTTTGGCTCCCCACAGTTTAAACATTTTGTGTTGTGAGCTCCCTGAAGTGCTTTGCCTCTAGTTCTCACGGTTATCCCTTTATAACATCTTCTTTTGGGTCTTCCCTTTGTAATTCACCAAATAATAACTGTAGCAACCCACATTTTAGTACTTTTTCAAGATTTACAAAGAGATTACCTGCATGCAAACTTGCAGTAGTAGTTGGCACAGTTATCATCTTCATTTTACAGATGAGAAAACTGAGGCAAAATTGAGGAGTTTCCACAATCTGAAGAGAGAAAAATGAAGCACTTAAGTCATGGGAATTTTTCACTTGATATAAACTCCAGAAACTATGTCTAATAACTAAAAATAATCAAACCAGCAATTAAATAGCAAAGGATTTTTAAAAGAAGATGAGCAACTGGATTTCAGAAAAGTCTTTTTTTTTTATTTTAACAGCAAAAATCTAACCAGCAGATCAAAAACTACTATTCTAAAAAAGAATTTTTTAAAACTGTTTTCTGCTAAAATCATCATGAATAAATTAATTTCCCTGCCCTATGGTACCTGCCAAGAAATATAAACACATTTCAGTACCTGCACACAATAGTTTATGCTGCAATTGTCGTTGTGGTAACAACCACAAGAAGAAAGGCATTTTTACTAATAATCTTAATTTATTAATTTAATTTGAAGTATTTCCACTTAATTAGTTTTAGCTAATAACACTAAGGATAGATATCAAATAACCTCATGGCAGATGTAATTGTAGAGAGCTTTTGAAAGTCTTCAAAAAGCATATCAACCTCTAGTTCATGTATGCAGTAGAAAATGCGAATGCTAGATTGCCTAATTTAAAATGACTGGAAAGGATATAGAATGCAGAAAATGAAAAACAAAAGCATCTCAGAAATTCTAAATTTCATTAATTTAAAGCAATGCAAAGGACAAAATAATTCATCATTATTTAAAGTTTTATTACAAAGAACTTGAGAAGCAGAGGAGTGAGAGAACCTTCCCAAAAGAAGGATGAACATTTTAGCTTGTCTATAGTGTTCGGAGAAGAATAACACAAAAATAAAGCAAGTTTGATGAACTTAATGACAAAAGAATTATCTCCAGGAAGATGATAAACTCTACAAAAGTAGTTAACTTTTGGATAGAACCTATAATACAACCAATATCCAAGAATAGTATCAAAAAGCCTTTTATGGGTGACATCCACATGAACTCACTCAATATTGTTCAGTATAGAAATGTCTAACAATCGGATTTGTTTATGAAAATGAGAGATTTGTGATGGGAGTTTAGAATCAAATCATTACTATCAAAAATTACAGAAAGGATTACAATATTTTTAATAAATGTGCCATGCTTATATGAAAACGCTTCCAAGTTGCATGGAATGGAATGAAGACCTTTCAAAATATGGAATCATATATATTTATATATCTATAAAATATGTTTTATAATTATAATAAATAAAATAATAAAATATAGAAACTCAACTGAAGAAATAAAAATTATGTGGAAACTGAATGTGGTAAATGTCACCCTTGTTTTCCAGTATGCTATTTTAGTTGTACCAAGGATACTTTTGGCAGTCTTATAGAAATTATGATCTTACATCCTAATGCTTTTATTCCACTACAGAAAGCAGTTACTTTTGTTTCCATGTGCAATAATCTATAGAACTTTAACTATTAAAAAAAAACAGACATCCCAGGACTATTTCTATTTTTTAATGTTTGTTGATAAACAAGAGAAGAAAGACAATCACCAAGATAGGAAATTTTCTCCAATGATATCAAAATGTCATTTGGATCATAGACCTAGAACTTAAAGTAACTTTAGAGGCCTTTCTGTAAAACAGAGAAATCTCATTTTATTGAAAAGAGAATTGTGCTCCTCCAGAAGGTTAATTAAGTTATCCAAAGTGATATATATAGGATATAATAGAGCTGGCATTCAAACCCAGGACCATTAATACTAACAGTTGTGTTCTATCCACTGCCACACACTATCTGGACTTGATAAGTGTGAAATTCTTAATGAATAGTAAGAAAAAAATTGAGACTGAAGGTTTTGACTTTGAATCCATAGATCAGATTGAAGCAATAAGTGAAAGAATTAATGACAGCAATATTTACAAATGCATTAGTATTCTCCTAGCAAGACACAAGAAGCATTTAAAACTGTAGTTGAGTATGTCAAGAGGCTTACTGGCTGGCCTTCTAAAAATAAATATCAACAGGAAGAACATGTTAATTAATACCTATGAAAGAGGAGTTTTATTGAATACTCTTGGAATGATAAAATGGACAAAAATGGATTTAGAAAGTATCTGAACACTCATTTAATAGTAATTAAAACATAAGACTCATACTCATTACTAAAACAAAAACAAAAAGACAAACCCCAAACCAGCCTATAAAAAGATGAAGAGTTCCTAGTCAAGAAAGAGGAAGACAATTGATAGATGCTGTCGGAGAATTTGGCAAGCAATGTTAAAAAATTCTTCTGAAAGGACAAGACTTGACAGAGTAATCTGTGGTTGTTTAGTTTTTTCAGCTGGCCACAGTTTCCCATTTGAAGTTTTCTTGGCAAAAATACTGAAGTGATTTGCCATTTCCTTTCCAGTTTATTTTGCAGATGAGGAAACTGAGACAAACAGGGTTAAGTGGCTTGTCTAGAGTTATGGTAAGTGCCTGAGGCCAGATAGCCATATACTATTGAATTTGTTGACTGTAGCTAATATTGGTTTTTCTCCAAATGACTGCACTTCAAGTATAAAATCAAAAGGCTCTCCATGGGCAACATCCACATGAACTTGTTTAGAAAAATTTATGATATCTAGGGGTGGGGGGTGGGGGGAAGGAGGGGAAAAGCTTGGGAAAAAAAAGTTTTTGCAAAGGTCAATGTAGAAAAATCACTCATGTTTTGTAAATAAAAAGCTTTATAAAAAAATAAAATTAAAAAAAAAAGAAAAAAAATTTATGATAGTTATTTAGGACATTCCCACCAGAAAATACAGAAAAATTATCCTTAGGGATCACAAATTTTTATTTGATACAATTTATGGAGGAAATTGATAGAAATAATGCAATACAAAATATGGAGGGGTAATAAATTAATGTATTGGGATACAAAATTTTTTAATTAATTTTTTTGTGTAATTAGCAAGCATTTGTCTCCTCCCATCTTTCTTTCCCTACTGAAAAAGAAGAAAAACAAATACGCACAATTAGGCAAAACAAATTCCCAGAGACTTAATAGGAGAAATTGAAACCATGTGATAACAGAATGAGGTACATAATATCATCCCTGTCATCCTGCTCACTATTATAGTTATATTAATGATGCTTTCTGTAAATCTATGTAATAGGAGTTTAATGATTCAATCATAAAAATCCAATCATTTTAATCCACATGTACAATGAATACCCTATAGAATCTTTAATATAAGAGAATGATACTAATATATCAACTTGTCCCAGGATGATTCCTATCTGAAATCCACTGAAAAAGATAAGGTGATAATAATAGTGGCTATGGTCATGATGGTAATGTTAGAATATAAGCTCCTGGAAGGCAAGAATTGCTTTTTTTTGTTTGTTTGTTTTTGTCTTTGTATTTATAATACCAACACAGCACCGTAAATCATACATTCTGGTGATTGAATATAAATGCTTATATAAGTGAATGATAGCTGAGACTTATGTAGACTTTAAGATTTTCAAAACTCTTTACATTGTTATTCAATCATTGCAACAATCTGTGAGGTGGGTGGTGGGGGTAGTAAAACAGAACTTTACTGACTTCAGACCAGGAAATCATCATCTGCCCTTCTTTCATTTCTCCTCTACTGAATGCACCAGTCCAGGAGGAGATGTAATTTTTTTTAAATTTTATTTTCTTGCTGTCTTTTTTTTTTTTAATGTCATCTGTTTAGTCATTTCACTCGTGTCCAACTCTGTGACTCCATATGGAGTTTGCTTGGCAGAGATACTGGAGTGGTTGCCTTCTCCAGTTCATTTTAATAGATCAGGAAATTGAAGTAAATAGAGTGAAATGATTTGTCCAGGGTCACATAGCTAGTGTCTGAGGCCAGTTTTGAAGTCAGGAATTCCTGAATCTGGGGCTGAGATTCTATCCAAGAAACAACCTAGGTTTCTCAGTAACTCTTTCCCTCTTCTGCAGTCTGAGAGATAATGATTGTTACAAAAAGAAAAGAAAAATGAGTTCAGGAAAACAGAATCTGACATTATCTGCAATATTCAACAATCATCATCCCTTACTTCATCAAAGACTGGAGGTATAACCTATCTTTTCTTTGGGGCCAAGTTTAGTCATTATCACTTAACATTCAGTTTGCATTATTTTTTTTTGTTCTTGTTCTTTCCATTTTCATTGTTGTAGTTACTGTATATAATGTTTCCTGATTCTGCTGACTACTTTGCATCAATTTGTACAAATGTTATTTGTATTCTTCATATTCATAATTTTTATGATGGATTATTACGTCATTACCTTTGTTTTTAGGTTTTTACAATCACAAAAAAATGCTTTGATAAATATTCTGCTATATACAGGGACTTTCTTTTTAATAGTAATCTTCTGGGTATATATGCCTAATATTAGGATCTTAAGGAAAAAAGGCATAGATGTTATAATCGCTTTTTTAGTGTAATGAGGTCCCTCCCTTATTCTACTCCATTATTGTGAGCATGGACAAATATTCTCTGCCTGCTTCCAGTGAACCATCTGGAGGGAGGAGGGAGGGGGCAACTTAATGAGCATGTGCAAATAATCAGTGAGAATTCCCTGGTTGCTGAGCAAAGAGAGTAATGATGCAAGATTCCATACTTAGTAAAAGAAGAGACAGCTTGTAGCTGATGGCCTCCTAGATGAAGTCTTCCAGGTTACAAGATATGATTTCAGTGACAGGGAAAGAGTATAGCTCTTCTCTATTCCAACTTAATGGATTTCAGAACCATACTTGCCACCTGAACTGCACTAATTGGGCTTGTCTCAGGACCTCCCATTACCTTTATGTCTCTTCTTTTTCTTTCTTTTCTTATAATCACTGAAAGGTCAAGTCCGGGCATCTTCTCTAGGTTGGCTCAGTAATCAACTGACACCTAGAAGAGAGTTAGTATTGGAGAAAGAACTTCATCTGTGGTCTCCGTTTAGACAGATGAGATATAGATGATATAAAACATGACCTATGAGTTTTAAATTTCTTTTTATTAAATTTTATTTTTTCAATGAACAAAAATCAATTTTCTTTTCTTCCTTCCCATCCCAACACTGGGGAGGTGAGGAGTGTGGAAAACAAAAACTCTGATGACAAATGCACATAGTCAAGTAAAATAAATCCCATGTTGGCTATATTCAAATAATGTGTCTCATTCTGCACCTTGAGGGTCATCATTTTTCTATGAAGAGGTGAATAGCATGCTTCCTCAATGGTCTTTAGAACCATGGTTAATCATTGGTCCAGGTTCTTAAGATTTTCAAAGTTGTTTGTTTTTACATTGTTAACACTGCTAATTAGTGGTCCTCTAAGAACTTTTATATCCCAACAAAGATTGAATATTAGCTTCCCAGATGATTATAAAAGTAGAAATAAATTGAGATACAGTGGAAATCATTTTGTTAACACACGATTCTCACTGTTTTCTATGTAGTCTGTTCTATACACAATTCATATAAATTGGTTATTTTTTTTAACTTCCTCCCTTTCTAGGGAAACCACTTAGAACTTTGTGCTCTAACTGTAATTAGTTCTATAATTATCAGCGTTTGTCAGAACATTCAGGTGGGGGCAGTAAGTATTGAGTGTGAGAACTGGGTCAACTACTTCCCCTATTGAGAAATCAGGCTTCCCCAGAGCCAAATCTAGAAAATACCAGCTGGTGTCAGCTGAGTAATGCCTCTAGAAATTATGCTGGATGAACGTAATTTCAAAAACTTTTCAGATTGATTGGACCAGTTCACAGATTGGGGAAGATAATCTATTCAGTACTGGAGCAAGACCTAAAACAGAGCTGATTTTGTGAAAAATTGGAGGGTGATTAACCGAAACATGCCTCTTTTCTCTATCATTAGTCAGGGCCTAGCATCCCAGATACCTACCTTGACCTTCAGGCACTCACCATACACTCCTTGCCATTATCACACCCTTTTCTGTGTCTTACTCACTCACTTACTTACTTACTACTTCCATAATATGTAATCAAATCACTAAATTTGCTACCCTGACAGGCATGAAAACCAGTGCCCTATGACTCCACTAAAGAAGCTCAGTGATTTTGCATTTATAGGCAGCTAAAGTTGAACGCAGAACCCATCCCTGGTGACCATCCTTTGTTCCCTCATACTCTGCATCTCAAACCATCTTTCCCTTGCCCCTTTTCAGCTTTCCAAAGCTCAGTGCTTCTCCTCATATTAATGCATAAGAAACTTTGAAAAAATCACTTCAGGAAGCTTATGATATAAATTGCCCATTTGTTCTGAGACAAAAAATTATTTTTACTGGAAGGAGGGAAATGGTGAAGATCTTGGGTTAGCCAATTTTTTTGAGACAATGAGTTGTGGCATATGGATGGCAATGAGACTAAAAATTTCAAGTTGTTGCTGCTGCTAAAGATGGAATAGGCAGGCCTTTGAGAGAGCTTCCTGTGCAGGAACCAGGGAACCACTGTGATCTCTCTATCCCTCTAAACCCTGGAGCATAAGGTAGGGACCTGAGAAGGAAAGTAAAGGGAGTTGAGCCTAATCTAGACCCAGGTGGAGAGACTATCAGAGGGAGGTCACAAGGACTAAAACGAAAAACAGGCAGTTGCCTGTTTCTACTCTCACCCTATGTTTCACTTGGTTGCAGAAGCTGATTTTGCAGTATGTTCCCAGACACTCAATTATTCCCTTAATTTTTTCTGTGATTCATGGCAGGAAAATGGAATGTTTCAGGAATGTATGCCTCTAGAACCCAGAAAGGAAAATCTGGGAGGGGAAGTGGGAGAGGACTGGGTTGAGTTCCATGGAAATATTTTGACTTTTTTATTCATTTTTTGCAATGATAAATAAACTACGGCAAACATGAAATAAACTATGTGACACATGAAGGTAGGGTGGGTAGATCATCAATTTTCTTACATTTTAATATTTTTAAAGACATTTTTTTCCATTTTTGTCCCCTAGGTAAATTCTGAGTCCTTCCAGAGTAACAAACTCTTTCATGTACATGGGTGGGGATGGGTTGTGGGACTCAGCAGAGACCTCATAACTAGGGCTGGCATAAAGTGCCACCTAGTGGACACTGTCTTGTTAATTGCCATAGAGACACATTGCCTTCCTTTGGATTTAAAGAAGCCAGTACACTAGGTGATATGGGATACTTATAATACTATCAGGTCCCAAGTATCACAGGAAGCCTATTAAAGCTTCAGTGAGTTAATAAATATTAACTATCTATTATATGCCCTGCACTGTATCTCCCCTGCTGGAGATATTTTTTTAAAAATGCAAAAGACAGTCTGTACCCTCAAAGAGATTACAATTTAATGGAGAAGACAAAAAGGAAAAAAATATGTACAAACTAACTATATAGGGAATAAATAGTAAATAATTAACAAAGGGATGCCATTGGAATTAAGAGAAGTCTGGGAAAAACTTTCTGTAGAATGTGGAATTTCATGCAAATTAAGACAATACTGAGGTACCACTATACACCTGTCAGATTGGCTAAATGACAGGAAAAGATAATGACGAATGTTGGAGGGGATGTGGGAAAACTGGGACACTGATACATTGTTGGTGGAACTGTGAACGGATCCAACCATTCTGGAGAGCAATTTGGAACTATGCTCAAAAAGTTATCAAACTGTGCATACCATTTTACCCAGCAGTGTTTCTACTGGGCCTATATCCCAAAGAGATCTTAAAGGAGGGAAAGGGACCCACATGTGCAAAAATGTTTGTGGCAGCCCTTTTTGTAGTGGCTAGAAACTGGAAATTGAAAGGATGCCCATCAGTTGGAGAATGGCTGAATAAATTATGGTATATGAATGTTATGGGATATTATTGTTCTGTAAGAAATGACCAGCAGGATGATTTCAGAGAGTCCTGGAGAGACTTGCATGAACTGATGCTGAGTGAAGTGAGCAGATCCAGGAGATCATTATACACAGCAACAACAACAATAATACATGATGATCAATTGTGATGGACATGGCTCTCTTCAACAATGATGTGATTGAAACCAGTTCCTATTGTTCAGCAATGAAGATAGTCATATACATCCAGAGAGAGGCCCGAGGGAACTGAGTGTGAACCACAACACAGCATTTTAATGCTTTCTATGAATATTTACATGCATTTTGTTTTCCTTCTTAGGTTATTTTTTTTTCTTTCTCTCTTTCTAGATCTGATGTTTCTTGTGCAGTAAGATAACTGTATAGATATGTATACATATATTGGATTTGTCATATAATTTATCATATTTAGCATGTGTTAGATTACCTGTCATCTAGGGGTGGGGGTGGGGGGAAGGAGGGGAAAAGCTTGGAACAAAAAAAAAAGTTTTGCAAACGTCAATGTAGAAAAATCACTCATATGTTGTGTAAATAAAAACTTTTAATAAAAAAAAGAGGGGAAAAAAAAGAATGTGGAATTTCAGTTGGGACTTAGAGGAATCCAGGGATTTATCAAGATACGTTAACTAGGTAGCTCAGTGGATACAGTGCTGGTCCTGGAGTCAGGAAGACCTGAATTCAAATCTAGACACTTGCTAGCTGTATGGCCCTGGACATGTCACATAATCCTGTTTACCTCAGTTTCCTCATATGCAAAATGAGCCAGAGAAGGAAATGGCCAACCACTTCAGTATCTGCCAAGCAAACTCCAAATGGGGTCATGAAGAATTGGACGGATTGAAACAACTGAACAAGGGAAGTCAGTAGGCAGAAATGAGGAGGAAGACCATTCTAGGCAGGTAGGACAGCCAGAGAAAATGCCTGGAAGCCAAGAGATGTCTTGTTTGAGGAACAACTAAGAGATCAGTGTTTTTATTATCGCAGGGAATAAGATATAAGAAGACTGGAAAAGTAAGAGGGAGCTAGGTTATGAGGGACTTTAAATGCCAAGGAAAGCATTTTGTATTTGATTCTGGAGGCCACAGAGAGTGGAGACATTTGATTATAACTTTAGTGTGGGAGGTTTGAAGAGGATAGGAAAAAGGAATTGGGAGGTAGGGATTAAAAAATGAAATTTGGATGATGACTTAGGTTCAGAATCACTGGGATGTATAACCTATGACCTGGTAGAGTGTTTGTCATTGAGTGGAAGGCACCATTCTTCTTCCCAGAGGAGACTGAATATTGGGCTGGAGATCATTGGAGAATAAGATGGATGGCAGCTCAATAGTTGACAGGTCTTGTTCATTACTCCTTTTCCCTCTGAAAACTGGAAAACAGATAGGAAACTGCAATGGAAGATGACAATCCCATTCCCCAGAGACTTTCTTCTTCTTCCTTCAAAAGCAGGTGCTAAAGCAATGTGGAGAGTTTAAAATGCACCTGATTTGTAGTGAGAAAACTTCACTGTTATTGTATTTTTTGAGCCCTTGGAGAAGTCACTTGTCCTTTCTCCTATAAAAGGAAGGGATGAAATGAGACAATCTATGTGGTTGTCAACTACTTTGCATTTATTCTCTTTATATCTATTCTATATAGACTTATATACATATTGGTGTGTGCCCAAGAGAATGTACACCCCCTGAAAGTAGGGATTGGACTTATAGCCTCAATTCTTAGCAAGCCAGGCATTTAATAAATGACTATTGATTGATTTGTTGGATTGTTTTCTAAAATTCCTTCCAGCTTTAAATCTATGGTGATTTGCTCAGAATTGGGTCCTTATATTTCATAATCATGTAGTTGGCAAGCAATGTATTGTATTTTATAGCAGACATATAATTATCTTAATTTATTAATGATAATAAATTGTTAGATTTAAATTATTTTAATGATTAAATAATGATAATAATCTTGGAAGAATGCATAACAGCAGGCAAAGACAAGTTCAATCATTTTTCAGTTGTGTCTGACTCATCATGACCCCATTTGGGGTTTTCTTAGGAAAAATTCTGAAGTGATTACCATTTCTTTCTGAGGCAAATAGGGTTAATGACTTGCCCAGGGTCACACAGCTAGTGACTAAGGCCAGATTTGAATTTAGGAAGATGTCTTCCTGATTCCAGGCCTGGCATTCTATTTACAGTATCACCTAGCTGCAGCAAGATGTAGTAACTTACCAAATATTCAGTCATATTGACTTGGTGTAGTTTTAAGATATTAAAGTTAAGACACTGGAGACTCCTTGTATACTCTAGAGTTGCTACACATAAAAATATCCTAAGTAGAGCTGACATTTACAGGAAAGTAATTTAAAGTGCAGTATTCAATTGGGTAGCTAAGTGGTGCAGTGGAGAGAGTGCCAGGCCTGTAATCAGGCTGTATCATCTTTCCAAGTTCAAATCTGGCTTCAGATACTTGCTAGCTGTGACCCTAGAGAAGACCCATTTGCCTCATTTTCTCATCTGTAAAATGAGCTGGAGAAAGAAAAGACATACTACTTCAGTTTCTTTGACAAGAAAACCCCAAAGGGGCTCATAAAGAGTTGGACACAATTGAACAGTAACTGAACAACAAATTCAACAGACCCAATCAGAACCAACAATGTGAAATCAGACCTCTTGAAATCAGACCTCTTTTAACTGAAGGATCACACCAGGCTAAGGAGGCTCAGCCAGATTACACCTCAGGAAGCTATTGAGCTTCTGTGGCCTCAATAATTTATATCTTAAAACATGTATTGTGAAATCTTACTTGTACAATTAGAGTTTATCTCTTCCTATTGCTCTCTCTCTTGCACGTTAATAGCTTAATTAAGGTGTCCCTGACTACTCTGGGAGTCATCCAAGTTGAATTTTTGTTCAACCTATGCCTATGTGAAATTACTCCCTTCTTAAAAATTGTTGTATTATTTGTTTAGATTGTTAATAAATTATATAGCTAGGAACACTGATATTTGACTGAGATTAAAGTTTTATATAAGAGAGAGAAATACCACAACATAACATTTTCATGCTGTCTATTGAAGTTTGCTTGCATTGTGTTTCCTTTCTCTGATTTTTTTTTCTTGTAGATACGATTTTTCTTGCACAACAATAAGTGTGGAAATATGTATACATATATTCGATTTATCAAGTATTTTAACATAATTAACATGTAGTGGATATCCTGCCATCTAGGGGAGGGGAAGGGAGTAGGGGGGAAAATTTGTAACAGAAAGCTTTGTAAGGGTCAGTGTTGAAGAATTACCCATACATATGTTTTGCAAATAAAAAAGTTTTAATTAAAAAAAAGAGAGAGACAGATCTGTGGAGATGGAATAAATTTATGTCCAAAGAAGAACTGGAACTCTTAATTGAAAACCAGATAGATAACTTTGACTATATTAAGTTAAAAAGTTTTTGTACAAACAAAATCAATGCAGACAAGATTAGGAGGGAAGCAATAAATTGGGAAATCATCTTTACATTTAAGGGTTCTGATAAAGGTCTCATCTCTAAAATATATAGAGAATTGTCTCATATTTATAAAAATTCAAGCCATTCTCCAATCAATAAATGGTCAAAGGATATGAACAGACAATTTTCAGAGGATGAAATTAAAACTATTTATAGTCATATGAAAAGGTGCTCCAAATCACTATTGATCAGAGAAATGCAAATCAAGACAACCCTGAGATACCACTTCACACCTGTCAGATTGGCTAAAATGACAGGAAAAGTTAGTGATGAATGTTGGAGGGATTGTGGGAGGGCTGGGACACTGATGCATTGTTGGTGGAGCTGTGAACGGATACAGCCATTCTGGAGAACAATTTGGAGCTATGCTCAAAAAGTTATCAAACTGTGCATACCCTTTGACCCAGCAGCATTTCTATTGGGCTTATATCCCAAAAAAATCATAAAGGAAGGAAAAGGCCCCACATGTGCAAGAATGTTTGTGGCAGCCCTTTTTGTAGTGGCTAGAAACTGAAAATTGAATAGATGCCCTTCAATTGGAGAATGGCTGAATAAATTATGGTATATGAATATTATGGAATATTATTGTTCTGTAAGAAATGACCAGCAAGATGATTTCAGAGAGGCCTGGAGAGACTTACATGAACTGATGCTGAGTGAAATGAGCAGAACCAGGAGATCATTATACACGGCAACAACAGTACTATATGACGATCAATTCTGATGGACATGGCTCTCTTCAACAATGAAATGTTTCAAACCACCTCCAATTGTTCACTGAAGAAAGCCATATACACCCAGAGAGAGGGATGTGAAATGTGGACCACAACATAACATTCTCATACTCCTTGATTGATGTTTGCTTACATTGTGTTTCCTTTATCTGATATATCGTTTGTGTAGATAAGATTTTTCTTGCACAACAATGATAAGTTTGGAAATATGTATACATATATTCGATTTGCCAATATTTTAACATAATTAACATGTAGTGGATATCCTGCCATCTAGGGGAGGGGTGGGGAGTTGGGGGGAAAATTTGTAATGGAAAGCTATGTAAGGGTTATTGTTGAAGAATTACCCACACATATGTTATGCAAATAAAATAAAATTTAAAAAAAAAAATAGAGAGAGAGAAATAAGTGAAGTTTATGGGAAAAGCAGTTCTCTGATTTTTAAACTAGATATTTAGAGATAACATTAATTAATGATAGAAATTATTCATTTCTGTTCATTTATGAGGAAATATCGGGACATATCCTTTTATTGTCCTAGAAGCCAGATATGAATTTTAATAAGGAAATGAACAATTAGAAAAGGATGAAGGTTAGTGTAATCAGTAATTAAGGTGGTACACAGCACAAACCCAATCAGATCCCACATAGATCACATCGGGGGTCATTGTCCTGCTTTGAAGGAAATGAGACATTATAAGAAATGGGGGTGGCAAGGAAAAGCCTTCTACATGCAAGGAGTCACCTATGCAAAGGAAAAGAAGTGGAATGGAATAAAATGTTGTCAGAGAATAATAATAAGAAAACTAATTTGACTAGAATGCAAAGTCTGTTAAGGAGAATAATGTGATATAAGATGAAATGATAGAAACAGTACTCTGTTGGGAAATGTTTAACAAAGGGCTAGTGGGAATTGTAGGCACAACACACTTTTAAGTTTAGTCTTATTTTACTTAGTTTTACTTAGTTTACTATTAACACTTTCTTAAATCTAGACAACAAAAATGATAAATTAAGTCTTGATTTATAATGTTTGTCATTTCTGAGGTGTAAATGCTTATACTGAAAATTTAACAATTGGCTTTTCTCTCCTGCTCCAGCACAGCCTGGGTAGGATCCATGTTGTGGAAAGTTTTAAAAGCTAGTCCAAGGTATTTTATCCTAGAAGAGCCATTTATGATTTCTGAGTATAAGAATAACATGGTAAATTCTGTATATTAGGAATATCAGTTTGGCAATTTTGTAAAGAACAAATTGAAGAGAGAAACTGGGAGAGAAATTAATTGGGGCTGTTGGGGACAGACAGGCTCTTGAAATAGTCCAAACAAATATAAAATATTCAAGACATAGATAAACTCTAGCTGGATGGTAAGGTCTTTGGAAGTGTGTTAACAGAATAGCTCTGGAGAGCAAGGAAGCTATAGAAAATAACAGGAAAAAAGATTTCCTGGGGAACAACTACAACAAAAAGAAAGTGATTATCCTCCTCCCACTCTCAAGAAAACCTTCTCCTTTACACTTTAATCCCCCCCCCATTAATTTATATGCCAGAGTTCATGGTAGGTCTTGCTTATGTGTCATCTTTAATAAGTAGCTCTTCCTGATCTTCTGAGTTTTTAGTGTTATCTTATTCCTTCTGAAAATTTCATTTGCTTATTTTTCTGTCTATCCATTTATCCACCCTTATCTGTATGTACACACACACACACACACACACACACACACACATTTTCCTCTAGGTGCATAGATTCCCTGCAATGATGAGTTTCTTAATAACTAAGTGGGATTGACAGAGAGCTTGAAAAGAGATAAAATTATTCCGAGGCAATCAGGGAAAGGCACTGATGGGGATCAGTCCAACCTCAGAGTCCCACCTTCTGTGAAGGTCAGGGGTAATCCCCCGCCTTGCTATGATTAGCTTGAAATCCAAGATATGTCAAACCCCTATCAGTATGACCATGGCTCATACTATCTTTACTGAATCCCTTTGGGGGGTTGTTGTAGCCCACCACAGCACTTCGCCTTGTGATGTCTTTCCCTTCCCTCTTCCCCCATGCCTCATAGTGTCTCTCCTCTCATCACCCTACCATGCCCCATGGCGTTTTTCTCCTTCTTATAGCTAATTAACTATTTTAGGGTGCTAAATCCCATTTAGGATTTTTTAGCCTGCCAGCAATGGTATATTTCCATCTCATACAGTATTTTCTTTCTTCTGATTAGTTATGAGTTCCACTAGGAAACCTGTCCGTTCTATCATTAATTGGTTTTTTTATTAAAGATTTTTATTTGTATAACATATGTATGGGTAGTTCCCCAACATTGATCTTTACAAAGCTTTCCATTACAAATTTTACCCCCAGTCCCCTCTCCTCCCCTAGATGGCAGGAAGTCACTACATGTTAATAATGTTGAAATGCTTGAGAAGTTATGCAAGAAAAATCCTATCTACAAGAAAAAAAAAAAAGAATCAGAGAAAGGCAACACAATGCAAGCAAATGTCAATAGAGATCATGAAAATGTTACGTTGTGGTCCATATTTCATTTCCCTCTCTCTGGGTGTATATGGTTTTCTTCAGTGAACAATTGGAACTGGTTTGAGACAATTCTTTATTGCAGAGAGCCATGTCCATCAGAATTGATCATCATGTAATACTGTTGTTGCTGTGTATGATGATCTGGTTCTGCTCATTTCACTCAGCATCAGTTCATGCAAGTCCCTCCAGGCCTCTCTGAAATCGTCCTGCTGGTCGTTTCTTACAGAGCAATAATATTCCATAACATTCATATACCATAATTTATTCAGCCACTCTCCAATTGATGGGCATCCCTTCAGTTTCCAGTTTCTAGCCACTACAAAAAGGGCTGCCACAAACATTCTTGCACAGGTGGGTCCCTTTCCCTCCTCTAAGATCTCTTTGAGATATAGGCCCAGTAGAAACACTGCTGGGTCAAAGGGCATGCACAGTTTGACAACTTTTTGAGCATAGCTCCAAATTGCTCTCCAGAATGGTTGGATCCGTTCACAGTTCCACCAACAATGTATTAGTGTCCCAGTTTTCCCACATCCCCTCCAACATTCATCGTTATCTTTTCCTGTCATTTTAGTCAATCAGGTGTGTAGTGGTACCTCAGAGTTGTTTTAATTTGCATTTCTCTGATCAATAGTGATTTGGAGCAACTTTTCATATGACTAGAGATAGTTTTAATTTCATCATCTGAAAATTGTCTGTTCATATCCCTTGACCACTTATCTATTGAAGAGTGGCTTGAATTCTTATATATGTGAGACAATTCTCTATATATTTTAGAAATGAGGCCTTTATCAGAACCATTAAATGTAAAAATGATTTCCCAATTTGATGCTTCCCTCCTAATCTTGTCTGCATTTGTTTTGTTTGTACAGAAACTTTTTAACTTAATATAATCAAAATTATCCACCTGGTGTTCAATTAGGAGTTCCAGGTCTTCTTTGGACCTAAATTTATTCCATCTCCACAGGTCTGAGAGATAAACTATATTATGTTCCTCTAACTTGCTTACAAAGTCCCTCTTTATATCTAGATCATGAATCCATTTATATCTTATCTTGGTATGTGGTGTTAGGTATGGGTCAAGCCATAATTTCTTCCACACTATTTTCCAATTTTCCCAGCAGTTTTTGCCGAATAGTGAGTATTTATCCCAAAAGCTGGGGTCTATCATTAATTCTTAAAAGTACTTTCCTTGCTATGTGCTCTCCCAATTCTATTTCATATTTATCACTTCACTGTATCTATAACTTCTTCCAAATAAACCTACCTTTTGCCAAAGAGAATGCCCATTCTTCACATGACTGAACCCTAACCTTTGGGGTCTACATCAATTACATCATTCAGTACTAAATCCTAAATACATTATTTGACTAGAAATTGCTCTCCTTAATCACATCACCAATAGAGTATAAGTTTCTTGAAGGTAGGAACTGCTTCTTGCTTTGTCTGTATCCCTGGTGCTTAGCAAAATTCTTTGTACAAAGTGACCTTGTTTGGATTGTCTTAGATAAGTCTTTGATCAAGTCTGATAATACAAAAGGTAGCTTTGGGGTTGTCATTTCCCCCTACAGATTCTGGCTTTTCAGAAAGTTTTCCAGTCAACTTTCAGATTTTTTTTTTCCATAGTAGCTATTTTTGTCAACTCAAACTTAGACTTCCTGCCTCTTGTGCTTCGCCAGTTCCTGCTTCCGAACTTCTTGTTGTTGCCAATTTCTTTCACCCATCTCATTCCTTTCATTATCACTTCTGCCTTCTGATGGTGAATCTTTGACTTGACTATTTTCTCCTGTCCAATTCCTTTTTCCTTTGGCCACTTAAAGGGGCTCTTCCCACCTTTCCTTTCCTGGGAGACACTCTAGGCACAGAGCATTGCTTTCTTGCTATCTTTGTCATCTCACCCTTCTCAATATGGACACAGTCCAAAGAAAATTCCTGGCCAGCAGGTCAAGCAAAGAATTTAATCTTCTATTCAAAATGAGACTGCAGATATATAGACAGAGGCAACCTGGGGAGTAGGAAATAGAGAAGGAAATTTTAGTTTCCAGTGATTTTCTTGGTTTTAAGTGCATTGGATATGGTAGATTTTAATGTATTAAATCTATTATTAGCTCAAGAGATTAGGATTTTGAATCAGAAGATACCTTAAAATCACTTCACTCTCTAACTCTCTAGCTTCCTCTGTTAAATGGGAGCAAGTGGGGGAAACAGTGCAAGGTACCTTCTAAGGTTCCTTTTAGTTGTAAATTTAAAATTATCTCATTTGTCCTCCATCATTTTTATAGATGAGAAAACTGAGGTCCATTTAGGTGAAGTAATTCACCCAGAGTCACAGAAGCAGAGTCAGAATTTGAATCCAGATCCTCTGATCTTATATCTAAAATCTCCTACTATACCATATTATTAAGAGAATAACAGAAGTGGATGAAGTAGAATGTGACAGCCATAGGCATCGTGATTAGATGTGGAAAAGACTACTTAGGTGAGTCACTTCCCTTCCAGAGAAAGAAGAAATCTCCCTTATTGAGGATGGAACCTAGACCATGGGTTACAACTGAAGGGGACTTCAAAGGCTATCCAGTATAATTGCCTCATTGCACAGATGTGGCAGGGTCAGGGTTCCCCATTATCCAGAAATAGGGATCAGTTTTCCATAACAGGGTGCTGGCATAGGGCTGATACTAACAACAGGTAAGGATAGTGAGGTCTAAGGAGATGAAATTGCTTGACCAGTGACCACCAGGCTCATATAGATAACACACTCAAGTGAGAATTAAATCCAGGTCCTTTGACTCCCAAGGCACTGCTCTTTCTTCTAGGCTGGGACCAGTGGCAATAGGTCATGGTTCTCTATGAGTGACAGGTTGAGATGGAGTAACCTCAAAGACTTTGCTGCCTTTGGAGGCCCAGCATGAATGTTTTCCCTTGAGCATAGCTTTTCCACATGTCCTTGGTTTTCTCAAGGCTGTAGGAAACTCAGATTCATGCATGTGATTATTTTCTTGTTTGGACTTTATGTTTTTCTTGAACAAAATAAGAGTGGAAAACTAGAGAATGTGGGCTTGCCATCAGCCTGACAGGACCTGGGAGAAAAGGGGCTCCTGGCTCCCAGCTTTTGTCTGTCATTGTGGGTCTGGGGACCCAGGGATCTGGAACTAGCCTTGAGTGAGGAGCTCTAGTCTGTGGGGCATGTTCCCTAAACAAAATGTGTTCTATTTAGGAATGATCTAGCTTTGAAATTATGTAAACATCCCTTGGTTTGGGGGTACTCGATCATTACCTGAAAACTAGCTATCTGTCCTAGCACCTAGCACTATTTTTTGACCTATCACAAAGAGCTCTCACTAAGGTTCCTGGCACTCTGTGGATTTCTCACCTATGTATGTACAGAGCCAAGTCCAAAAGGGATTTATCCGTGTGAGTTTTCAAGATTTTATGGGTTTAGGCTTTGTGTACCACTAAGCTAATGATTGAAACCTGCCTCCCATTGAGACATGGATTGAATGTTGTCAGACCAGCTGGTCTGGTGTATGGATCTAACCTAGTAGAGAACTAGAATAATTAATCAGATTTATGTAGCTTTTTAAGATTTTCAAAGTACTTTCATTAGTAGTGGTGATTTTTTTAAACTTCATTTTACAGTTGGGGAAACTGTGGCTATGAGAGGTTAAATTTCTTACCTATGATTGCACAGCTAGCTACCTGGCTGGTTTGCTAGATAAATCAAGCATTTATTAAGCATTTACTATTACTAAAGATTGTGCAAAGTGCTAGGATAGTCTCTGTCTTTTAAAAGCTAGATAGCATAGCATATCAAATGCTGAACTTGATGGCTAGAAGATCTGCTTTATATAAATCATAAAAGTAGGGTTATAATTTCTGGAATGAGGCAGGCAGCACATAAAGGAGACCTGGAAAGAGGGGAGGCTTGGACTTCATCAAGATATGGCACAAAGAGAACTTTCAGAGCAGGGAGAAAACTAGATTCCAGGTTACTGCTGGGGAGGAAGTAAAGAGGATGGTCCTAGTAGAGGTGATATGTTGTGGAATGGCTGAAAGATTATGATATATCAGTTGAAATTTGAACCCAGATTTTCTATTGCCAGATCAAGAGTTTTTTCATTCTATCATGCTAACCTTAAAAGTATTACTTCCTAAAGTACTGGGATGGATGCAACTTACACAAAGAAACATACAGACCTTGTTCTTAAGGAGCTTACAATCTGATGGAAGAAAGGAAAAATACATAAATAACTGGTACAAAGAAGATTAAGAACAAAGTAAAGATTGCCTTCCTCTTCTCCTCTTTAAGATTCTTTTTCTTCCTGGGTTAAGCTCTTTCCTTTTGAAGCTTTCCTTGATTTTCCTGCATTTTAGTGCTTTTTTTTTCTTCCTCAAATGACCTCTCATTTAGTTATCTATGTTCATGTTGAATACTCTGGAAGAACATTAATTACCTGAAGGTCTGTATATAGTACGAGATTATAGGTGGTTTTTTTTTTTTTCTATTGTTCAATCATGTCTAACTCTTCATGATCCTGTCTGGGATTTTTTTGGCAGAAATATTAGAGTGCTTTGCCATTTTTTTCTCCAGATAATTTTACAGATGAGGGAACTGAGGCAAACAATGTTAATGACCTGCCTAGGTCACAAGGCTAGTATGTGTCTGAGGCCAGATTTGAACTCATTAAGATGAGTCTTTGTGGTTCCAAGCCCAGCATTCTATCCACTGTACCATCTATCTGCCTTGTACCACCTATTTGCCCTGGCACGTGTTAAGTGCTTAATTAATGTTTGTTAAATAGAATTAGAGACAAAGTGTTATCTAAAATTTCAGAGAAACCTGATATAAGTATATTTTGATCTCACTCTTTCAGGAGCAGGCAAACTACACACCCTTCACTGAGGGGTGTGTGGGATGTCTCTTTTCTGTGACCATCAGCTCAAGCTTCTGTTAGGATCCTGGGAGTAGTACTCCATGCCCATTTAATCCCTACTTTTTTTTACTTCAAAGATATAGCAATCACAAAATACAAATATTCTCTCCCCTAGTACTTTGCTCACATACTCTCTTCTACATCATTTTGGTCTCCATGTGGAAGAGGTGCAGCTTAGCTCCATACCTACATGATATCAGAAGCATCATTAATGCTCAATAACTCCTTTCCTTAGCTGCTGGCCTATGGTCCCAAAAGTCCCTCCTGAAGGTCACTCTTGGTTTTTCAAGATATTAATACAAATACAGATTGTGGAAAGGCAGGATGTTGAGGATGGCTCAGTCAGACTCATAAGGTTATAGACTTGATTCTTTTCACTGTTCCCCTAAGAGTACGAGGAAAAGAGGCAGTAGTTGAAACTGATTGGCATTTTTGAATGTTTCCACAGACAATTAAAGG
This sequence comes from Myrmecobius fasciatus, assembly GCA_023553655.1. Lineage (NCBI taxonomy): Eukaryota > Metazoa > Chordata > Mammalia > Dasyuromorphia > Myrmecobiidae > Myrmecobius > Myrmecobius fasciatus. The sequence continues at coordinate 30,296 of JAJPUD010001499.1, read as the reverse complement.
GCTATGGAGGATGTGCTCAGCCAACTAGAACCAATTATGGAATGTCTATGTTTACTCCAAGGTTTTTTTCCCTAACATGGCATCACAATTCCCTTAATGTTTGTTCTTCATATGGAAACACCTTTTGAGGCATTCTGGGCATATTCAATTCCAGTTGAAAGACTTATATGAACAAATACAGAGTGAAATGAGCAGATATTGGAATACAATATATACAATAACATATATACAATATATAATAATAACAATAACAGTATACAATAACAATAACAACGTAAAAAAATGAGTAACTACGAAAGTTTTAAGAATTCTCATCAATTCAATTACTAATCCTAATTCTGGAGGACTGATAATGAGAAATGCTTTCTAACTCCTGACAGAGAGAGGTGATGGACTCAAGATACAAAATGAGACATGGGTTTTTGTACATGGCCAATGTTGAGAATTGATTTGTTTTCCTCACTCTGTATGCTTATTGAAAGGATTTTGTTTTTCTTTTTTTCTTTTTCATTGGGAAGAGGGAAACAGGAGAGAGAGAAAAAAATAAATGTTTATTTTAAAGAATAAAATTTAATTAAAAAAAAAGTTTAAGAGATCATTGCTTCTTGGGGAAGTAGTGAAGAGGAAGGGAAGACAAAATCAATAAAACCCTTATGGAGGAGGTAGCATCTGATTTGGCCCTTGAAGAAAGAAATGATTGCAACAATACTGATGGTAATGTTAAGAAAAATCACAGAGGTAAGAGAGGGCAAAATAAGAAAAAGGAACAAAGAACAAAGAACCAGCTATAACACATGCTAAGTAAGGGGAGTAGTGTGGGATATGGCTGGACAAGAAGGCTGGAGACAAATTATATACAGTGGATGGTAGGGAGCCAAGGGCAAGCTTATGAGTAAAGGAATGCCAATAATATCAGTGCATTGAGATAATCAAGGAACAGGCTCAAGGATGGATTAAAGAGATAATTAGCTAAAGGCAGAAAAAAAAATTGATCAAGAAATTAGGTAAACATATTTAAAATTTCAGAAAGGTTTTTTTGCTCTGCTTCCTAGGATGGGAGATCGAGTATTTTGGAGTAGAGCTAAGTAAATGAGATCACACACTGGGGAAGACATCTGAGTGTGTATAAAGTGAATCTTCAGAGAGCCCCCTAGATGAAGTCTAAATGAGCCCAGATGAGATCTAGACTTGTTCTAAAGAATTCAGCCTAGCTATACCCCAACAATACAATTACCAAAGGAGAGACAGCCCCAGAGCTTAATTATAATAGGAGACAGCACACATTAAGGAGTGGTGGTTAGCATGGGACATTTGAGTTCAGAATATAATTATATATTCCTTATAGGATGTGTACAATGGTACCTCTCAAATAATCCCCAACATATTACAAATCTTACTATAATAACTGGTGCTAGGCCTTTACTAGAACAACACACCAAAATTTTATCTTTAGTAGAGAAAGAAAAATTTGTGGATTTGATCAAGGCACTTGGACATGCTCAGTGCCTCAATTGACTTCTCCTTTGTTTTTCATATTCAAATTATTTGGACATTGTTTTAGAAGTCAGGATGAAGAGTTTTTTTTGTGTGTTTTTTTTTTCCCCTTTAAGACAGCATGTATAGTTTTCTCTGGCAGAAAAGAATATTCTATAGACATTGGAAAAATCTCACTTCATAGACGAATGACTACCATACCAGGTAGAAGCAATTATCAATTATCAGTTATGAGTTAACCACTTTCCCTTGGTCTCAGTTTCTTCAGTCAATTTGCAAAGGATGAGGGCAGCCAGTGCAAAGGTGCAGAGGTGGGTGATGGCATATTGTGTTTGAGGAACTGTTAAGTAGGCCAAAATAGTCCAGCCATTAGTATTGTCCAGTCCCCTGTGGGGCAACATGACTGTACTCTCTCCTATTGAGAAAGTTGAGACTAATGGATAATTTGTGCTCTGGAGTTCTGAATTGGAGTGAGACTAAACACTAATATGCCAATACTAAGTCCAATGGTGTAATATAGCCTCTAAGGGAGACAACAATAATTTTGAGATCCCCTGACTTTAAGGGACTTCTGTTCTAAATCTTCTGGCTAAGGAGGCCTTCTGGCCTCAGGGAATTCCCACACCCAATCTAAGAACAACAATCTGTCAACAAACATTACTGTCTGTTGGTCAGGGATAACCAAATTCCAGAGACCACTACTTGGTCCTACCTCTGGACCATAAAATTAGCATGTCTATAACATGAAGAACTAGATAAATGTGTCTCTTTGCCTCTGTTGAATTGCTAAATTCTCTTCAAATTGAGACAGTTTGTAATGGCATTACTATTATAATAAACTTTGCCCCTTGACCAGGAAATGGGTTCAAGCTTGCAAATTTTTTTGAGACACCTGGTGACAATGGTTTGGGACCCCAAACTTTCGGGGTCCCTTTCCCAATCTCAACATCAGTACTAATATAAGGAGGTTGTGAGCACCAGATGCCTATAGTAGGGAGAACTGGCTTAAGTCAGAAACCAATAAATGAAAGCTTTTATGTTGATCAGCTGTGGATTCCAACCCTTAGTGGCCACTGAATTTCCAGCCTGGGTGAGATGGGAAGTCCCTGCTTTGTCAAAAAATAGAAAGGAGGGAATAATAAGCACCTACTATGTACTGTGGATTATACTAAACACTACAGATATTATCTCATTTGATTTCCACAACAAGCTTGGAGGTAGGTACTATGATAACCCCCATTTTATAGATAAGGAAGGCAAGGTAGACAGAAGTTAAATAACTTGTCCATGTTCACAGAGCTAGGAAGTATCCAAGGTCAAATTTGAATCCAGGCCCAGTATTCTATGCACTACCCCAAGGAAGAAAGGAAGGAAGGAAAGAAGGAAGGAAGGAAGGAAGGAAAAAACAAGATTTCTTGAGAGCAAGGATTATTCACTTCTGTTGTTGTTTTTCTTGTAGCTTGCACAATTCTTGGCATATTAGGAATGTTTAATAAATGCTTGTTGAATTGCATTGAAGTTTGCATTTTTCACTTCCAAGGATCAAGTCATGGTCCCTTGAATTGCTGTAGTTTTAAACTGTCCTGGATTAGTAGCACAAGGAAGACTGATTCCTGTAGTTATATGAGCACTGGTTATGAAGTTGCCTTTGTGTGGGATGGAGTATTAAACCCTTCTTACCCAATTTGACTGCTTGTATTCTAGGTACAACAGAGTTTTAATCTGGTTCTTACAAAAAGAAAGCAAACAGACTATCTAGGCAGTCCAAAATAGAGTGGGCCCATGTTGAGGACAGGAGGATACCCATATAGCACCAAGACAACTACATGCCCCCCTTCCTGTTGATTTTTAAATTCATTGGATGGGCTGGAAAGGAATAACTATTGACTAATGGCCAACGACACTATCTACTTTCTGTGGGTCACATGACTTCCTGAACCTCAGGCCTAGGGTATGTCCTACTTTTGAGAAATATTAATTTATTTCATTCATCTTTATCTTCTGATCAGCATGGCTTTCTCATGTAACTGACTCTAAGGTTCAAAATTATTAACTCTAGCCCTCACAAAATGAGGAACCAGTGTGTTTTGACTTTTTAAAATAGCTTCTTTGAATTCAAAAGATGAAGAATTGGGCCATTCCTATTTTGTAGCCTAAAATAATAAAATTATACCTTAGCCAGGAAGAATTACAAATGGGCAAACATAAGAGGAACAAAACCAAAGGAAAAAAAATTCAGTCCTGACTCGAGGAGGAAATCCTTTATTTCAGAAAAGAATTTTTAGATACAGAATAGGATTCTTGGCCTTTGCCTGGGTAGAAAGAGTGCCAGAAGTAATTCTCCAGTGTTTTCAGTGCCTAGTAGAGGCTTATTTGAGCCTGAAGGCAATTTACACAGCCTGGTATTAATTGCCATTGTGGAGTGTAGAATTCGGTAAAGTGATGGGAGTTTTAAAGGTGAATGGAAAAGAATAGGAGTGTTTCTCCCTTACCCAAAAGACTTGACAGTATATGCAATTTTTGTATAGGGATGCACTGAGGTATATCTGAGAGGGGGAAGAGATAATTAGTCACCCTAACTCAGCTAGCACTGAAAACTAAGAATCTCCAGCTGAGAAGGGCAAATGGCCACATCTCCATGGCTGCCTAAGCTTAACAACCAGAGATCCACTTTTTAAACATTTATATTCTTTAGAGGCAACTGAGTAGCACAGTGTGGAATACTGGCCTTAGAATCAAGAGAACCTATGCTGAAATCTTACCTCTAAAACTTTCCTGTGTGACCCAGGGTAAGTCAACCTCTCAGCCTTAGTTTTCATATCTGAAAGTAGGGATAATAACACTAGTTTTACAGAGTTATCATGAAGATGAAATGAAATAATATACGTAAAGCACCCTATAAATGCGACTATTATGATTGTTATTACTATTTTCCTGAAGTTGTAGGTCTGTGAATCACCATAAAGGAATTAGATTATGATGGCCATGAGAAAGTGGTAATATGTTATCCACAAAGAACTGGGCAGAGCAAAGGACATATAAGATGTCACTGAATAGTTAGACATATGGAAAAAAGAAGCCTCTTTATGCAGAAAATGAAAGAAAACTAGAAATCCTAATCTATTTATTTCATTGCATTATCAAGAGAGGCAGAAGAAGGCTCTCCACATGTTGGATAGACTTCTGTGGAGGTTTGATGTAGTCAACTATGCTACAAAAGACAAAGTGAAAGGAGTAAGGGAGGAAATAAATATACATACATAACATACATATTACATGCTATATGCCTGCTCTATGCCAAATGTCTTACAACTATTATCTTATCTGATCCTCACAAAGATCCTGAGAAGTAGGGGCTATTTTTAGCTCCATTTTATGGTTGAAGAAACTGAGGCAGACAGAGGTTAAATGACTTATCCAAGATCATGCAGTTAGTAAATGTCTGAGGTCAGATTTGAACTCATATCCTACTAATTTCAAGTCCAGTGTTGTATCTCTAATGCCACCTAGCTGCTGAAATATTCATCAGAGAAGGGGACCCCATCAATATTTTCAGTATCACAGATTCATCAAACTAAGTACACCAACTTGGGTATGACTCCTTTTTGCATTCTTTGTTGTATGTAATAAATTTGCTTTATGTTCTATTCCTTATTTTCTTAATTATGGAAAACAAAGAACTCATGATACTTAGACAAGATTTATAGAGAAGACAAAATCAATTTTCTGAAGAAACACAGAATGGGGTATGAAACAAGAGCATGAATAGATGATATCTCTTATAAATTCTTACCCAATCTTTTTATTTCATTGCTTCCCTCCCCCCATTTTCAATCAATAAACATTTATTTCCTTTCCCTCACACTCCCCCAAATGAGGGGGAAATAGAAAAACAAAACCTTTGTAACACAGTCAAGTTAAAAAACATTCCAAATATATGTTTCATTCTGCATCTTGAGTTTACCACTTTTCTGATAGGAAGTTACTCAATCTTTTGAAGTGTCCTATTCACCTAAGCATAGACTTCACGTTTTATAGCAGAATTTATATTTCAGTGGTCACCATGTTCAAAGGTTTTAGGACAACTGTGGCACTAGCTATGAAAGAAATGTCTTTTTGAATCTTAACATCTTTATGTTGAGATTTAGTAGAGGATTTTCTTTTTGTTTTGAAATCAGCAATTAATCCTTTGAAGTTTTATTCTGTAATTTTCAAATTTTGTCTTTGGTAGTCCAAAAACACAGGATGTAATATGGTCACTTAGGGAGTACAGAACTATTTATAATGAAATTAGATAATATTTACAAAGCACTTAGCATTGTGCCTATTAATGGACACTTAAATAAATGTTTCCCATCCCTTTTAATTTCTGTATCAATAGGTCTTTGCTTTAGCTAATTAAAGCATTTTTTAACATTTGAAAGCAGTATAGAAATGACCATAATTAATTTCATCACCCTAATCATTATTATTGTTCTAATTACTACCAAAAAAATTATTATTCTTTATATCTTAGGCTCTGCATCTCCCTGAAGTTCTTTCTCTGATAAGTGGAGAACCCTATTTATGAGCCAAGTAACTTCCAATTCCAACACTCAGCAAGAACCTTGGTGCTAGAAATACAAAAGTAGCAACAAAGCATCTCCTTCTCACAAGAAATTTATCTTCTTTTAAAAATATTTTTATTTTCAGTTCCCAATGCTCTTTCTCCTTCCCCTTTTCCCCACCAATTTAAAAGGTAAGAAATACGATGCTCATCATATACATATGAAGTCATGCAAAATATGCTCTCACATTAGCCATTTTGTAGGGGAGGGAAGATATATACAAAAAGCTCTGCTTTAATTTTCATTCAGGGTCTGTCAGTTCTTTCTCTCAAGGTAGATAGCATTTTTCATCATTTTTCTAGTTCTTTAGAATTGCCATGGTTTACTATATTGATCAGAGTTGCTAAGACTTTCAAAGTTGATTGTCATTATAATATTGCTGTTACATTGTTCTCTTGGTTTTGCATACTTTACTTTGTATCATTTCCTATAACTGCTCAGAATAATTTCTTGTAGCATAGTAGTCTTCCATCGTAATTATATACCACAGCTTATTCAGGCATTTCCTAATTAATGAGCATTTCCTCAGTTTTCAATTCTTTTCACCACAAAAGAACTGCTATTAATATTTGTGAACATATGGATTTTTTTCCTTTTCCCTTGATTTCTTTGTGATATTGACCTAGTAGTGGGATTGCTGGGTTGAAGGTATGCACAGTTTTATAGCCCTTTTGGAATAGTTCCAAATTGTTCTCCAGAATGGTTAAACCAATTCACAATTCTACCAACAATGCATGTTTTCCCCACATTCCCTTCAGCATTTATTATTTTCCTTTTCTGTTATCTTAACCAATCTATGAGTGTGAGAACTTCCCAAAGAACTTACATTTTACTGGTGGGTGCAACATAAACACAGATTAAATAAATAAATATAGTCATAGCTAGCAATTGTAGAGTGCTTTAAGGCTTGCCAAGCACTTTACAAATATTATTTCATTTTTTTTATCCTCACAATAACCCTGGAAGGTAAGTGCTATTTTCATCTCCACTTTATAGAAAAACAGAGGCTAAGTTACATTCCTAGGGTCACAAAACTCATAAATGCATCAGATAGAGTTTGAACTCTTGATCTAACCTAACTCCAGGTGTAGAGCTCTATTCATGATGCCATATAACTGCCAAGAAAATATAAACAAAGTAAATACAAAGTATTTAGAGGAGAAGAATTTCCTTAACAATTTGGGAGATTTAAAAGAGTCTCATTGGAGAGGCTGTGTTTAAAAATGAGCTATGAAGGAAGTTAGAGAATGAAGAGGGAATACATTCTTAGTATATAGTAATTTCTTGTGATTTATAAAGCACACAGAAGTCAGGAGGTTTTTTTAGTGCCTTAAATTATAGATGATAATTTTTAAAGGGGAAAAAATATGTAATGGGGAAATTCCCACTTCAAAAGGGCAGATACAGAGGCGTAAAAAACTTCTGAATTGAAAGTGAGTTTAGCAATGGCTGGCAGGACTGACCACATCCCTTAAGTTCTCTATAAATCTAAGTTTACCAAATTCTGGAGGGACATGAGATGGTTATGGGAATTAAGTGCATTTGAGAAGGGGAGAGTGCTGAGAGAATCAGAAAAACCAGAGTTCATATCTAACCTCAGATATTTATTAGCTGTGTGATGATGGACAAGTCACTTAATTTCCTCAATTATAAAATGGTAGTTATGATAGCACTTACATCCCGGGAAATATTTGTATTGTGCAAAAGCACCATTTCTGCATACAGTAGGTACCTAATAAATACATATTTTTTCCTTCCTCCATTAGAGAGCAGGAGTTTCACACTTTGAAAAAGTTTTTTGTACTTCATTAGCATAATTACCTCTGTATCTGTCCTTTAGAAGTGGGAAGGGGGTCCAAATTTCCCATTACACATTTTTCCCCTTTAAAAATAGTCATCACTTATAATTTAAGGCACTAAAAAATCTCCTGACTCTTGTATGCTTTATAAACCACAAGTAGGAGGGAGTTTTTTGCTTTTCAACAGAACTATTGGCCCAATAGGATGCACCATATCCATATGAAATCAGAAAGAGAAACTAGTTGGAGGGTAGAAAGCAATCTTAAAGAGCATGAAACCTTCCAAGAGGGATTCAAGAGATTGCTAATTCAAATAGCCAAGAATTCAGTTGTGGAGGTGAAGAAGACCAGAGTCTACCTTAGCCTCAGTTGAGTCTACCTACTGAGGTTGAGGGCGGGGATGGGAGTGAGGAGAGGGGAGTGAGGAGACTGTGTGAGAACACTGAGAAGAAAATGGACATCAAGACTCTGCAATGCTACATGTGTTAATACACGTTTGCTACTACTAGTGAAATCAAATCTGCCCCCATCAACACTGTATATATATTTGTGTAAGGCTATATTCCAAATTTACAGGGTGACTGTTTTGTAACTACTGTTCTTACTAGGGCTGTTTGTACCTATTGGCTGGCTATTAAGAACAAGCTCACTCATGGGAACTATGAGACTCCCAGGAATCCTTTGAACCCTGGAGGTAGTAGGTCATGCCCCTGATTTTCTACCTTATTAGAACAGATCTGGAGCAGGAGATGCTACAAACAGATTAAGTATAATTTGCTTACAGTAAACACATCACCACCACAACTCCTCCTTACAAATGTAAGCTTCTTAAAGGCAGGAATTGTTTCACTTTTCTATTTATATCCTGAGTGCCTAATATTATGCTTGGTTCATCCTAAATATTTATAATTTATAAATGCTGATTGATTGATATGAGAGGGGAACTCCTTTATAATTTTGGTGTTGGAAAGAGATGACATTGGAAAGAGGACAAATTCAACTTCTTTACCTAGGAACAGGCTTTCTATTTTGACTCTCCTTATTATGGATGGTGACATATGGACATGTGTTTCCACTGCAAGGCTTTCTGACACCTCTCATTTATCAGGATAATATAAAAATGCCTTTAAATATTTTTTAATTAAAAAAGTTCTTTTAGTTTTCTAAAATGTTAGGGCATAACCACCACCCAAATAGAGAGATATGTTGCAGACTTTAGCTGGTTGTCTGTCAGTTAGTGGACAGCTGATGTGGAAGTCAGTGTATTTCTTATTCAAAAGCCATATTTGATATGCTTCACAAAATGAGACTCCTCTGATTCATCTCCATCTTTACTAAGGACTCTCAGCCCTTGAGACTTGTTGAGAGCTTCACACCTTCCGCCTCCCAATTACCACTTCCAGTCAATTTACAGCTGGATGTGTGTGGGCTGTGTCTGTCTTTGCACTCCATGTGATTAATAGGGTTCATTATCAAGGTTATTTAATTAGAGGATGTAAATTTGGATTGCAGATCTTTCAGTTTGCTTTCCATGCTTTGAACACAAACTCATACCGCTGTACCACTGGCTCAGGATGGTAGCTGAGAATGACCAGGTGCTGAAGCCATAGAAAGACATCAACTGAGGGGCCAAGAGTCTTGAACAAATTTTACTATGGAGAGACTCTCTTGTGAAGGACAATAGGAATGTTGTTAGGAAAGTAAATGTTGATGGAACAGTGAAACAGTAGACAGGAAAGAATGCATCATAGATTTAGAAATGAAAGGGACCTTAGAGCCAATTCTGAGGCAGGATGTTAGTGGAATTGGAGTGATTTTTAACTTCCATCTGTCCACAACATCAAAATGCTCCTGTAAGCAAGGACTGTGGGGCAGACTTGGGGTATTGCTCACAGATGTGTTGAGCAGCTGTGGTCCCTTTGAGGAAGTTGTATATAAAAAATAAGCTAGTAATTATATAGTCTACTACAAAGCTACTCAATAAATAGTAAGGTCATTTAATCCTCACAACCACCTTGGGAAGTAAGTGATATTATTATGCCCATTTTCCAGATAACAAAATTAAGTCTAAGAAGTTTAGTGATTTGCCCATAGCCACAAACCTAGTTAAATGTCTGAGGATTCCAGGGCTAGCACTTTATCTACTATTCTATCTAATATCCAATTTAATAAAGATAGTGGACTACTTTTAATGCTTTTTAGATTACTTTTACCTAGGAGTAGGGGTTATTGAATATGTCTTTATTTTAAACATTGTTTATCCAAATCTTCAGATTCTGGATGATCCATTGCACTAGAAACACATTATTGGAAAATACAACTCAATTTCACATGTTACATGTGAAGAAACTGAGGTAAAGAGGTTAAGTAACTTTCCTAAATTCACACAGATAGTCAGTGGAGACATTGAAATTTGAAACTGGATTCTTATTCCAAACACAAGGTTCTTTCTTCTGTATCATCTGATTGTTATCTAGTCTATCTTATATCACTCAGGTGAGCTTCTTGTTTGCCTTCTTCCAGAGAGTAGATCATTTTACTCTATAGCTCTTAACTTTGCCTGACACATAGTAAACTAATAAATACTAACTGGATAACCACCTCCTATTCTTTTGTCTTTTTAAAGTAGTAAAGGAATAAAGTTATGAACTTGGTAACCATCAAGAAAACAAATATTCTCTTTGAATCCCAAATAAAACAAGATATAGTGAAGCTGTGGTGTACTTGGAATCAAAAGATAGGGTTTTGAATGTTGGATCCAGTTTTTGCTGCCTATGTGATCTTGAACAAGTCATATATAATTCTGAGACTCAGTTCCCTCATCTATGGAGGATGTGAAAGAAGAGGGGAGTTGAATAATGTTCCCTCCAGTTCTTAAATTGTGTATGGAGTATCTTCATATACCTGTTAAACTTTAATACTACTTTGTGAAGTAAAATCTGTTTGTTCCTGAAGCAAATAATAATAATCCCCCTTTGATTAAGATGAATAAATTCTTCCTTATATTGAATAAAATCTTGTTCTTACTAAGTCCTAGTTCTACCTTACAAAATTCCACAGAAGAAAACCTCCACAGAGTAGCACTTGATGTATTTACAAATACTGTCTCATATTCCTGTCTCTTCTTTTCCCCAGAAACCATGGGATTGATTGTGAGACATGGGAGAAACTGGCACAGAATCGTTCAACTTGCATCAAAGAAGGTAACCAATTTAGAGACATCTTCACTCAAAATGTTCATATGGAGTACTTGGGTCTGACCTTTGGTAGAGCTTTCCAAGCTCATGTTGGTCTGATCAGTCACAGTCAGATACACTGTACCTTGGCCCCAGTATAGTGATGCAATTTTAGTCCTTCTAGAAAGGAAAGATAACAATCAAACAATAGCCAAAATGATTGAATTCCTTCAGCTCTTTGTCTTACAGACAGCTTTCAAACCAGTCATTATCCCATTTGCCCTCCCCTAGGATGCACTCCAGCTTGCTAGTATCATGCCCAGAGCTTGACCCAGTCCTTCAGATGTAGCCTAAGCATAGCAGAGTAAAGTTGAACTATTATTAATACTGCTTTTCTTACTCTGAAGAGGATCACCCTGAACATTTATATATAATATATAATTTTATAGCTTTGCAAGTGCTTTTTTTTAGCACAAATATTAGTTGTCTCATTTGATGTGCACAAGAAGCTTGTGAAAAGATAGTACAGATATTCTTATTTTATAGATGAGGCAACTGAGGCACGAGGAAATGAAGCCATCTGTTCAAGATCAGATAGCTATTAGTTATTTCCATTTCTTTTTTTTTTTTTTTTGCTAAGGCAATTGGGGTTAAGTAACTTGCCCAGGGTCACACAGCTGGGGAATGTTACTCGTCTGAGACCAGATCATTTCTATTATTTTTTAAAGTTTACAAAGTTCTTTCCTTCAACCACTTTATGAGGAATATGTAACAATTATTATATACACTTTACAGGTGAAGAAATCAAAGCTCAAAAAAGATACAATGACTTCTCTGATGTCAAGAAGGTAGAAAGAAATCAAGGCTCAACTCTAAATAGAATGGGTTTTTGCCATTTTGATCATTGCAGCCATTTGCAACTTTTCATAGACTCAAAACATTAAGAAACACTTAGTAAATATGCAGAATCATAGCCTCTTTATATTGAAGCAAATCTTAAAGAAAATCATTTTTTTCATGTTATGGAAACTAAGAATCAAAGAGACCATACAAATTCTCAAGACCACAATTATCAGGAGAGTCAGGTCTCTGGGGTCTTAGCCTAGTGTTCTTTTTATTACACAGTGTAGTTGATTGATTCAACAGAATTACGTTTGTGGACTGGAACTATTTTGGAGACTATAGAAACAAAGACTGTGCAAAACCTTTGTGTAAATCATATTATCAAAAGGAGGCTAACCCTCTAATATGAAAAATGAGTGATATGAGCCATGCCCCTTTCTACCTGTGCTTACTTGCTTATTTTTTATTTTCCAGTAGTTCCATCATTTCATCAGTATGGGTACTTCCTTCAATGGTGCAGAGTTAAAACAGTCCAGAACTTCTTATCCTGGTCAATTTTTATTCAGGTCCTTCTAGAAAACTCCCTCAGAAAAGCTTTTTGAGGTCCTGGATGTCCTTCACTAAAATTCTTCATAGCTCTTGGATCCTAATGAAGCACCTGAGTTAGCCCTATTAGCCTTGTTTTTGCTACACGACCAGCCTATTTCTTTTACATCTCATTTATGTTCTTGAGGAGGGTTATCACTCTTACAAAAGTCATCACTGATAATAGATCAAGAGAATGTTGTGTATATGTATAATTTCTCTGAATTTTATCAAAGTATTTACTAAAATATTTCTATTATTATTATGGAAAATATGGAGAGATGTGAACTAGACAATAGTTAGATTTGGAACTGGTTTAATGGTAGACCAATCATTAATGGTTTGACATCATCATGGAAAGAGATCTCTAGTGTAATTTTCTAAAGATCTGGGCTTGATCCTATGCTGGTTAACATTTCTGACCATTATCTTGGACAAAGGAATACTTTCTATGCAAAATACTTGTCCAATTTGTAGATTTAGAGAAACCTTCTCATTTCACAGATATCAAACTTGGTAACACAAAACTAGAAAGAATAACTAATAAGTCAAATGGCAGTCAGGATCTAATAAAATCTTCACTTGCTAGTACAGGTGTTAGTAAACTCTTAACTTACAGACTGTCCAAAAATATAAAAACATCCTTAGCTCCAGGTAGTATCAAAACAGTAGTTATCTTGGATTTGACCTTTGGATCACAGTTTGCTAACTCCTGAGCTAGAACACAGGGACATACTTACAAGTTGAAATTAAATAACAATACAGGTAATTTTTTATACTTTGGTTCAAAAAAGTCAACTTTACAAGCTCCAGATGGGGATTGTTTGGCTAGACAGAAATGTGTCTAAATAATACATGGGGGGGGTGCAGCTAGTTGATATAGTGGATTGAGAGCACCAGCCCTGAAGTCAGGAGGACCTGAGTTCAAATCTGGCCTCAGACACTCAACATTTCCTGCTGTGTGACCCTGGACAAGTCACTTAACCCCAACTGCCTCACCAAAAAAAAAATTATAATAATACTTGGGGGTTTTAGTGGTCTACAAACTTATATGAATGAATAGTTTGAAACAGCAGCTCAGAAAGCCAATGCCACCATAGAATATAATTAAGAGAGATATAGTACTTAGTAATAAGGAAATGATAGTGTCATATTCCATTTGAAGCATGCATAATGTTCAATTCCGGGTGCCATATTTTATGAAGGACTGATAAGCTAAAAAGTGTCCAGAAAAAAGAAATGTACAACTATGGCACTTAATCTATTCTCATTGAATAAATGAATGATAGTAACAAAGATGGCAAGTATTTTTTACTTCACATCAAATGATAATTAGTTGAAGGAACTAGGTTTGTTTAGCCTGAAAAATAATATAGTTGGGGGAATGAAGGAGACATACAAGATATATTTCATATATTTAAAAGGGTGATTAAACTTGTTCTGCTTGACTACAAAGGAGAGCAATGGATAGGAACAAAGAGTAGAAGCATGGGAAGCACCCTCCAAATAAGATCAGAGCAAGAAAATCTTGAGGAACGCTATACCAAACACGAAAATTGTCCAAAAATGGAATAGGTTTGCTTGCTCTTCAATCAAAGTTTACTCTAAGAATGTGAGCTCCTTGAGACCAAGGACTGTCTTTTTTGTTATTGTTGTTGTTTTGGGTTTTGTATACCCAACACTTAGCACAATGCTTTGTACATATTAAGTATTAAATAAAAGCTTTTAAATTCATTCATTCATTCACTACATATATTGTAGAGAAGGACATGAAATCCAATGAATTTGATAGTTATACTTTAAAAAATTTATGTCTCTAGCATCAAGCACAGTGTTGAGCACAAAGTGCTTAATAAGTGCCTTTTTCCATTCATTCATCCACTCATCTATTCATTCAACCATTCATCAGAAATCTTTAATTTTCAAATAAGAGCTAGTCCCATATTTTGTTTTTATTTAACTTCATGCCCAGTTCACTATCTATCTGCAGGACCTGCCCAAGAGCTATGTCCAGATAGACTCAGTCAGCATCCATCCAATTAATATTGAATCTTTACAATTTCTATTTTCTCTTTGAAAATAATATCAGTGCACAGTGGTCAAGAAAAAAAGCCAGATGAATACAATATTCATGAAATGTGATTACAAAGTAGAGTAGATAAAAACTGTAATTACACATAGTGTCAGAGAGCTTACAGTAAGTACAAGTACATGACTGTACTTCTAATCTGAATGAGGTTTCACTTTTGAGCAATAAGAAACAAACACAAAAATCTCTTTAATCATATGGCTTTTGGAAGGTGATCGATGGTCCAGGAAAGGTGAACTCCAGCTTACCTTTTAGTCAATTAATGAGGTAAAGAAAGTGAAGTCAGCTAGTGAGTGTCACTAGGGAATATGGATCCAACTGCCTAAATTCCCTGCCCCAGCTTCTGAAACAAGTGATCTCTAGGAGTGAGAAAGACCATTCCCTTTACTGAATCCTATATATACATAAAGGCCCCAATCCGTCTTTCCTAGGACCTAAAGAAAGGCAGGAGCCTATGGCCATAACTGAGACATATGGAGGTGATGGGGAGATTTATTTCATTTGCATCTCTAGGGAATTATCAGATTCCCCTTTCCTTGAGGGACTAGATGATCACTTTAAGGACATTGTTGTAGAGCAAGTTTGACTTAGAAAGTTCCCTTGTAGTTTTGGCTTGATATTAGAAGGAATTAAGACACTAATAGTTATTCAATTGTCAACAAAAGACTTACTTAACGATAATAGGGTATGTGCACTCAATAACAATCTGCACCCAGGAATCCAAAGTGATTCAGCTAAATGAAGTTTCCTGCTTTTGAATTTGCCCACCAGTAGTCACTTAGCCAAGCATTTGAGCACCCCAGAGCTCCTTGTGACAATTTAAGCAACCAGAAAGTGGTGTCAATGTCCTAAGCCTTTAGTCCCTTGAGCCAATTAACTATGGAGCATAGTTTTTATACCTAATAAGATAAAGCTAGCCTAAGTAGCATAGGGGTAGGGGAAGCAATATAGAGAAAAAAAATTTTTTCTAGGTTTGAGTTGGAATAAATTATTTTGAAAATGTCTCCTAATTCTGAAATTCTAGGATTCTAAAAAGTCCATTCAATCCAATAATACAAACATTTCATAAATCCCTGTTTTGTGCCTTTCAATGTACTAGACTGGGAACACAAATCCAGAACAAAACAGTCCCTCTTAAGGGCCTTACATTTACCTGGGAAGATATAACACATAAATTAGAAAGTCAAAATAATAAAAATGATATCATTAGCATTTATTTATCTTTTTTTTTTTTGCTGAGGCAATTGGGGTTAAGTGACTTGCCCAGGGTCACACAGTTAGGAAGTGTTAAGTGTCTGAGATCATATTTGAACTCATGTCTTCCTGACTTCGGGGCTGGTGCTCTAACCACTACACTACCTAGGAAAGAGAGGGAGAGGGAGAGAGAGAGGAAGAGGGGGAGAGAAAGAAAGAAAGAAATTTAGCAATTGTTATTTATCCATTTGCGTCTAGTACTCCTGCATCCTGGAGCTGCCTCATAAATATAGCATACAAAGTAATACAAAGTAATTTTAAGGAGAGAGTGCTAATCAACGGGGGACCAGAGATGGTGTGATGTTGAAGGTGATGCTGTAACCATGCTTTAAAGTAATTGAAGGAGCCTCTGAGATAGAGGAGCCCAAGGGAAATCACAGCAGGAACAGGGTCAAAAATAGCAGTTTTCCCTGGTGACCTTCACTGAAGCTTACTTGTCACTTCAAAAGCCAGTTTTCTGGAGTCCTAGGCAGAATGAACTCAATCACTAGGGGAACTCCAGGAATTGTCTACATCAATAATCATGAGAAACATTTCAACTTTTTGAAAACATTTAAAAAAATTTTTTTTCCGAATTAAGATCTGTTTCTTCCCATATCTCCTCTCCCCACTGAGAAAGAAAGAAAAAAAAACCCATTATACAAATATGTGTAGTTAAGCTAAATATATAAATCAAACTGAAATCCACATTGGACATATCCAGAATAAACTATATTTCCATTTGCACTCAAGTATATCACTTCTCCAACTGCAAGTGGGCAGCATGTTTCATTATGAATCCTCATGACTCATAGTTGAACATTGTGTTGAAAGTCATATATTTTCATCCCTGTAAACCCAGCACTCAATAGCAATAAATAGAATGAATGCTTTGGTTACCCAAAGCTTATTGGGCAGGGTCATGTATCAAAATGTTCAGTCAGTAACTATTTCATATTTTGATGTTTTAAAGATTATCCTCCTAGTAGAGAATAACATTTATGTTATTGTTTATTTAAGTCTTTATCAATATGTGCTTGTGATTCTTTTGTATTAGTTTTTTTTTTTTTTTTAATATGGGGGAAATAAATAGTGCATTATATTTGATTGGATTGTTCACTTTGTACTCTTTCTACTGTCTTTTAGTGAAACCCTAGACATGAGCCAAATTTAAGTTTTAACAGAATTTCCTCAAGGTTTGGCAGGGGGTGGGGGAGGAAGGGTCATAAAGAACCAGAGAGTACAATAAAGAGAGCCTCAAGACACTAGGATTGTACTTAGGTTCAGAGTTTAGGGCACCTTAGTATGAGGAAGTAATGAATACTCCAGCCTCCCTAGGTCTAACAGTAGTTCTTTATATTATAATTGGGGTTGATTCCATGAACACTAAGTGCTTAATCTCTTTTGAGAGCCATGTTCAGGGCTCATCTGAGTTTGTTTGCTTTCTTTCTGAACTGTCTTCCTGTCCCATCGCTGGCTGATTTTGGACTTTCTAATTGGAATACTGTCTGCATCAGTAAGTATCCACTATAGGAAAGTGCACTATCTTATTATGGGACCTCTAAAGAGATTTTGTTGAGACTTCTCCATTGGACTACCCTATACATCAGTTGGTGGAATATATTAATTGTTCTCTGGGCTACAGGGATCTATGGAGGAATTCCTAAGCAGAAATTTGGTTTCTCATGTGAAGCTGAGATGTTAACTTCCAAGCAACCCCAGATCCCTAATCCCTGTTGGGAGAGTGCCACACATTCTGGGAGTTCATTTAGGAAAAGAGTTTCTTACTGCAAGGGAAAGTTTAGTTTTTTCCCTTGGCCTTGTCTCTGTTTTTCACTTTTGTTAGTTTTTTCTTGAGATTATATCCAATCAATTATTTCTGTTTCTTGTTTTCATATAGCTATTAACAGGTTTCTCTGATTAAAATGGAATCTTCATGAAAACAGAGATTTTTGTGTGTGTGTTTGCCTTTTTTTGTATCTTTGTATTTTGTGTAATGCTTGACACAAAAATTAATATTGATTTGATTTTTTTATTCAATTTGATTTTTTTTTTTTTGCTAGTTGCATGGTTTAGGAAAATCCCTTATGAATACAAAGTAGACAATACTATCTAATAAGCTTAATAAAATACCATTTCCTTGTTGAATCTGCCTAACTTTTTATTTTGGATTGAGTATACTCTTCACACCCTGACTATGATAGACCGGAACCCTCCCTAACACTATTAAATTGGGGATTATTTAAGAACTCTATTTAATGGACAATTAGTCACTCTTTACATGGCATTTAGTAGACCTATAAAGAATTGGATCATGTGTATTCTATTGAGATTCATTAGTGCAAAGCTCAATTGGAAGGCACTTGAGAGAACTTGAGCCTCCCCAGAGCAACAGAAAATATTTCAGAAGTGTAAATATGAACTAATGTGCCAAAGGTACTCTGGTGGATTTGCTCAGGACAAAAAACATTTAACTAAGGAGAGCATCTAATTATTGTAATCAATGGAACCTCCTCTTGGTGTGACTCTACAATATTTGGACTGGTTGTTTTTGTTTTTGTTGTTATTTTTTTTTTGTCTGCTTGCAGTATTTTCTCCTTGACCTGGGATTTCTGGAACTGGACTATAATATTCCCGGAGTTTTGATTTTGGGATCTCTTTCAGAGGTGATTGGTGAATTCTTTCAATTTCTATTTTACTCTCTTGTTCTAGGATATCAAAGCAATTTTCCTCAATTTCTTGAACTATTATACCTAGTCTTTTTTTAGTCATAAGTTTCAAATAATTCAATAATTCTTCAATTATTTCTTCTCATCTGGAAATATATTTAGAAGAATGACATTTGTTTAACCTATATTGAATTGCTTGCTGTCTAGAGGAAGGAGATTAGGGAGGAAGATGGGAGAAAAATTTGGAACACAATATTTGATAAAGGTGAATGCTGAAAACTATTTTTGCATGTATTTGTAAAAATAAAAAGCTATTATTAAAAATTATTTCTCCTCTATTTTCCAGATCAATTGTTTTTCCAACAAAAAATTCTTCTATTTTTTTTCTTCTTTTGCCTTTGTATCTTGATGTCTCATTATACTTCTCCAATTCTGATTTTTAAGGAATTTTTTTTCTCCACTGAGCCTTTGTACCTCCTTTTCCATTTGGCCAATTCTGATTTTTAATGAGTTCTTCTCTTCAGTAGGTTTTTGTGCTTCTTTTTATTATTTGGCCTATTCTGTTTTTTTTAAGTGTTATTTTCTTAAGATTTTTTGTGCTTCCTTCATCAAGCTGTTGACATTTTTTCATGATTTTCTTATATCACTTTCATTTCTTTTCCTAATTTTCCTTCTATCTCTCTATGATTTTTAAAATGTTTTGAGAACTTCTGTGAGTTTTTTTTTTCAATCTGAGACCAATTCACATTTTTCTTTGAGACTCTCCATATAATTATTTTGAAATTGCTGCGTTCTTCTGAGTTTGTGTTTTGATCTTTCCTTGTTACCATTGTAACTTTCTATGGTCATTTTTCCAGCCTTTTTTTTTGACTTTTAACTTTAAATTAAAGTTGGGTTCTGTTCCTGATATGGTGGGGGCACCTTCCTAAACTTCAGGTCTTTTGTTCTATTGTTTTTAGAGCTAGTTCTGGGAAACTGTAAGTTTTTAATTCTTCTGAGATGGTATGATTTAAGGAGATGTTTGGTCACAGCTCTACTGG
Organism: Myrmecobius fasciatus; assembly: GCA_023553655.1. NCBI lineage: Eukaryota > Metazoa > Chordata > Mammalia > Dasyuromorphia > Myrmecobiidae > Myrmecobius > Myrmecobius fasciatus. Next base: position 10,761 of record JAJPUD010001499.1, on the reverse strand, counting down.
CCTGTGTTCTGCTCTATAAGCAACCACAAGCATTGTTTCCTGTTCTGAAACTGTGACCAGGATCTCTGGTCCCTTGCAACTGGGAGCTCCAACATATTAGTTCTTCTCCTTGCCCTGGAACTGCAACCCAGATCTTCAAATGGGAAGTATAGTAGAGTCCTGTATCTAGTGCCAGCTAAAGGTCCCTGTAATCTTCTTCAGACTAGGTGTGGTCCAAGAGCTCAGGAAGTCACTCCACAGTTTCAGTTGCCCCCTGCTATTGCCCAATAGGAGGGCCTCACTGGTGACTTTCCTGGCAAGGTGTTTGCTGAACTGTGCTCCCTTCTTACCCTAGTGAGACAGTTGTCCTAGGTTATAATGATAAAATCTTTAAAAATTAAGGATATACTTTTTTTAGACATAAAACTCTTGCACACTTAAGAGACCACTGTATAGTATAAACATAACTTTTATTTGTACTTGGAAATCAAAAAATTCATGTGACTTGCTTTATTGCTTGGTCTAGAACTAGAAATTGCAGTATCTCCCAGGTATGCCTATAAATGCTAATTATGAAGTTCATTCTAATGGAGAAAATAACAATTTCATATGTAAATATATGCAGAATAAATATAAAGAGAACAAATATATGTAAATGTAAAGTAGTTAAATGTAAGGTAATTAGCAATGAGTGGTGGGGGTGGGAGTATCAGAAAAGGCTTCATGTAAACCATAATAGTTGAACTATACTTAGAAGGAAGAGAGGGGACTCTATGAAGTGGAGGCAAGAATGGAGAGACAGGCATGGAGGGCAGCTGGACAAATGCTGTTTTAGTTGGGATGGTGAATTCCATTTCAGGGTATGAGTTTGAAGTCCCAAAGGATTCTATAGCTGGAGATATTCAGCAGGCAGCTGGCAATGTAGAACTGTAATTCAGGATAGTGATTAGGGCTGGATGCACGGATTGGAAGTCAACTATGCAGAAGTAATCATTGAATGAATTTGTGCTGATAAGATTTTAAAAACAGAATCTCTACATAGAGAAAAGAAAAGCCTAACTGAGAGAGACACCTACATATACAGTGGATGATGGATAATCATTCAGGAAAAGAGATTGAAAAGTAATCAGACAGGCTGAAATACAACCTAGAAATAATCATGTGTCATGAATGCTTAGGAAGAAGAGAGCATCCAGAGATTGGGAGTTGTTCAACAGTGTCAAAATCTGAGAGGAGGAAAAATAGGATGAGAACTGATAGAAGACTACTGAAATTAATAGTTGAGAGAGAATTTATTCAGTATTCAGTTATGTCCAACTCTTTATGATCCCATTTGGGGATTTCTTGGCAAAGATACTGGAGCAGTTTGCCATTTCCTTTTTCAGTTAATTTCACAGATGAGAAAACAAAGGCAAATAAGGTTAAGTGACTTTCCTAGGGTCATATAGCTAGTAAATGGGTGAGGACAGATTTGAATTCAGAAAGATTTGACTTCAGACCCAGTACTATCTAGCTAGCATTTGAATTTTGGGTAAATAGTACAGTGGAAACCAAACTGCAAAAGGTTGAAAAACTAGTGGGTCAAAAAAACAGAGAGTGTAGACAACTTCTTCCCTCCCCTTAGGAATTTGGCAGTGAAATTGAAAGTAAATTTAGAATTATAGCTTGAAGATGTCAGCATCAAATTAGAGATTTTAATTTTTTTTTTATATTGGGAGAGACCTAAGTATGAGTTCAAGATCATGGAAGGAATAGAATTTGAAGTAATGATGATGTCTAGAATTTAAGTGATAGGACCTGAGGAAGCTGACAAACTTTGAGTTAGGTGTATTAGGATAAATAATGAAGTCTCCTGCTATAAAGCCAAGGGAATGAGGTCATGGGAGACTATGATCTAGGGAATGAACTCCTTAAGAAAGAAATTTGTAGTACTAGCCAGTTTCAGGTCTATTATTAAGATACTGAGAATTCTTTCCTCCTGTACCTTTTTTGGGGACTGACGCTATTTTTAGAAAAGTTTTATTTATGAATTCTGAATATATTTAGAATTACATAAAAGCCTCATAGGCCCTTTTAGCTGCTTAAAGATAATATCACAAGGGAAAAGCCTCATAGAAAACTTGGCATTTATAACCTAAACCACCACAAAAAAAAGCATTTTGGGACAGTTAATCTGTGTTGGCTTTGTTTTTCATTTAGGTTTCATGTCTCATTGGTTTAGGGAGTACTTTATTTCAGCTGTCTTTGGATGTTTATACTTGTAACATAAATGGTTTTTTATAAATGTTGTTAACTAAATATTGGAAGACAGTAAAGTAGTATAAAAGTTTTACTTACTCTGTGATTTACTATATGGAGACCAACTGATATTATCCATCTTTCAAGACCTTGATCATTAAAGTGTTATTCCTGGTATAGCAAGGTGGCATAGTGGATAGAGTATTGGCTCTGGTGTCAGGAGGACCCAAATTCAAATGCAGCTTGACACTTACTAACTGTGTGACCCTGGACAAGTCACTTAGCCCTAATTGCCTTGCCCTTCTCTCCAAAAAGTGTTATTCTTCAGTCTGGGTCCATTTTCCCCTCATGGCTCCATGGAAGGGGAATTGGATATTCCAGTTACATATTCTGATTCAAATCCCAGATTTGAATCCAGCTCTACTATTTGTGTGAATTTGAACAAGTCATTTCTCCTGTCTGTTATTTCTTTGATTTACTTGTTTAATATTTTGCCCAGTTACATTCAAAACAAAAACAAATTTTTTACATTCATTTAAAAAATTTTTGAGTTCTAAGTTCTCTCTCTTATCCCCACGAACAATTAAAAAGCCACACGTGAAGTTATGCAAAACATTTACGTAAAAGTCAAGTTGTGAAAGAAAACATAAATCTCCCACCCTAATACAAATAAAAACCTTCAAGAAAAACTAAGTTAAAGAGAGAGAGATAGAGAAAACTTCAATCTTTATTCAGACACAATCAGTCCCTTCTTTGGATATGGATAGGATTTTTCATCATAAGGCCTTCAGAGTTGTCTACTATTTCTTCCCTGGTAATAATGACAACTGGCATGTATAATTTTTTTTTTTTTTGGCAAAGTGTTTTACCATATGTTGAATTTAAGCCTCCTGAACAGTAGCTCAGTGAGGTACTTGGTGAAATAATAGATAAAAGCAGCTAGGTAGTGCAATGGATAAAGTCCTGAGTTTGAATCCTACCTTAAACATTACTCTTGTGTCTCTCTCAATCTGTTTCTTTATCTGTTAAATGGACATAATAATAGCACCTACTTCTCAGGGTTGTGGAGAGGACCAAATAAAGTAACATATGAAAAGTACTTTATAAACCTTGAGGCACCATCAGAATTCTTGCTATCATTATTAGGAACTATAGGAATGATTTTTTACATTTTATAAATAAAAAATAAACAGTTGAACCTGAGAAAGGTTAAGTATCTTTCTTAGGTCCTATAGTCAATGCAGAATCTGAATCCAAATCTTCCAGAGTCGAACTCCAGCAATTATCTATGCAAGTGAGGATGAACAAGGTGATCTGTAAGTTTCTTTTCCCTCTAATCTATGAATAGTTAAAAGACTCTAAAGCTACAAAAGTTTCTTGAAAACTTTCACCTAAGCTGATTTTTTCCTCATTTACATTATTTTAGTCTTTTAAAAATAATTTTTTCCTGGTTCTGCTTTGTTTACTTTGTATCACTTTATTGAAGTACTTCCTTGATCCTCTGAATTCCTCATATTCATTGTTTATATTCCTTCATCACTATTTTTTCACTATTAATGGGCAACCACTTTGTTTCCACTTTTTTACTGTTGCAAATTTACTTTTAATGAGCAACCCATACAGTGTGACAAAGTTATTGGCTGTTAGGAATCCTTGATTAATGGGGAACTGATATATGTGGAGACCACATTAGCATGCTTGGCTGATGCAAATTCTGGATGTGAGAGTGACATGATTCTCTGAGAGGAATGATGATTTGTAATGAAATTATCTTGGAAAGATATTGGAATATTTTTAAACATTTAAACATTAGCCAGTTCTTATTGGCTAAACCCAGGGTGAATAGGAGATTTTTTTTTTTTGGAGGATGCAAATAGTCTTTTTTGTTTGTTATACATACATATTTATACAATTATCTTGCTGCACAAGAAAAATCAAATCAAATCAGAAAGAAAATAAAATGCAAGCAACAACAAAAAGAGTGAAAATGCTATGTTGTGATCCACACTCAGTTCCCTCAGTCCTCTCTCTGTGTATAGATGGTTCTCTTCATCACAAGATCATTGGAACTGGTCTGAATCATCTCATTGTTCAAGAGAGCCATCAGAATTCCATCAGAATTAATCATCACATAATCTTGTTGTTGCCAATGTGTACAATGTGTACAATGATCTCCTAGTTCTGCTCATTTCATTTAGCATCAGTTCATATAAGTCTCTCCAGGCCTCTCTGAAATCATCCTGCTGGTCATTTCTTACAGAACAATAATATTCCATGACATTCATATACCATAATTTATTCAGCCATTCTCCAAATGATGGGCATCCAGTCAGTTTCCAGTTTCTTGCCACTACAAAAAAGGCTGCCACAAACATTTTTGCATGTTTACCTCCTTTACCTTTACCTCCTTTAAGATCTGTTTGGGATATAAGTCCAGTAGAAACATTGTTGGGTCAAAGGGTATGAACAGTTTGATAGTTCCAAATTGCTCTTCAGAATGGTTGAATGAAGAGATTCTTTTTTTTTTTTTTTTTTTTTTTTTTGCTGAGGCAATTGGGGTTAAGTGACTTGCCCAGGGTCACACAGCTAGGGAATGTTAAGTGTCTGAGAGCAGATTTGAACTCAGGTCCTCCTGACTTCAGGGCTGGTGCTCTATCCACTGCGCCACCTAGCTGCCCTTTAAGAGGAGATTCTTTAACTGGTTGCAGAGGCATTCAAAAAAGGTCTGAGTCAGCCTTGTCTATTTTCTCTTTGATTACTTTGTTCTTGGTTTAGATCCTTTGAAGATGAGATATTGTGAGAGACAATGACCAATATGTCCTTGTGAATGCAGATCTAAGTTCTTTATCTGTCTCAGCATTTGTTCTTTCCATTTTAGGTGAAGAGTTTAGAAAATCTAATTTCATAAGGTCATGGTAATGTACTAGTGTTGAAACTGGGCTCCACATCGATACCTTAAGCAGTCAGGAATGACTTTGGGCATTACCTTTGGTACCCATCCCACTGGTAGCGAAAATGAGAACTCATCCAGCAGTCATGGTGCTATTGGTATAAACTTGGAGGAACTAATTTTATATAGAACCACTGTCACTCAGTCATTCAAAGACCGAAGCGGAATGGTAAAGAGTATACCTCTGAGATGTTGTAGGGAATTGGGAGGAGTATTTTGCTATATCTTTGAAGAAATCCCTTTGAACAGACTAACCAATATAATTGGTTAAACTGAAATTGGGCACTAGTAATTATTGGCTAAAAATGGGGAGAACACAACTAGTGAAAGCTCAAGCCAATTGCAGTAAAGAAGAGAAACTCCTAAATCCTTGGTACCTTAAACCCAAAGGGGAAAATGTAGCCTATCTGATTATAGAACAATGGGCAGAGCAATCTGCTCTACTTGACAATTTCAGAAAGGAAGTTGGGGGTAGGGGAAATAAATTCCTGCCTACAATTTACTTGAATCTTGGGCAATTCATTCCACAAGATTTCTGACTGGTAGATTATGATAGACCCATTGACTCTAAGCTCACAGATTGTTGTGGAAACATGAGAGGGTGTGTTGATTTTGGGACATTTTGGAAACTATTTCTACTGATAAAATGGTTAGTTGGAGCTTGAATTGGAGGACAGTTGATTATGAAAACTTGGAAGCATAATTCCCTCATTTTACCATAATGGGCATTATATATGTGGTTTACCTCCAATCTTACCCCTCTTTGTGAAGAGATTTGTATAGGAACCAAATGATGAGATTCAAGAGAGCAAAACTGGACCAACTGATAGGATTTGGTAGCAATTCACATGTGAAGAATTCACAAAGACCTTTCTCTTTTGCCAAAAGGTGTTCAGACTCAAAAAGGGATTCCAGCATGGTGTAGGTCATGGACAGATTTATAGAGGAAATTTATCCTTGGAGGTTTGACATCAATAATTTGGCTTTCTGATTGGTACATAAGGTGGGGTTACCCAAAACTTCCAACAATGGGTGGAACTGTAAAATAGAGCTGATCCCCATCAGTGCCTGTCTTTCCCTGCTTGCCTCAGGGAATAATCTCATCACTACTTCAGACTTTCTCTGCCAATCCCACCTAATGACCCAAACCTCATCATTTTCATACTCATGCTAATATTATTAAGACTTTACATTGAGACTATCAACATAGTGAATTGTGGGGGCAGGAAAGGAGGAGGGAAGGACAATCCATAATTTATCCAATTTAATTATACTAATTGCATCTAAAATTATCTGAACATGGGATGCCTATTTGAATTTCTTATTTTTAAAAGTCCATACTCAGTTTTGCTCTTCATTGTAATGCTAGCAGATGAATAGCTCTTGATGCTCTAGCTGAATAGAGGATGGTGACTATTTTTAATCTCTATAGAGACAAGTATAATAAATTACAATGCAGCTTGAGGGACTTAGATTCAATATACGATAAAAACTTCCTGTGACTGAAAGTTGTTAATGATTTCAACGAGTTACCAAAAGGGATTTCCAACCTTTCTTTTTTGGGGGGAAGGGGTGGTTTAAAATGAAAATAATTAAAATAGTAATTTTGCTTTTTCATTCAGTTTATTTATTAATCGTTCTTAATGTAGCCTGGACAATCTTTCTTTATAGAAAGTAATTCTTCCTTTGCTGTTTTATAATCTCATTATAGGCTTATGTATGGATAATGGCCATCATGGGTACAAAAATTTGTATTTGGCTAAACTCACAAATTGGCTGTTTCTATTGATGTCATTTGCAAAATCCAGATGCACAAAATATAGTTAACAACCAAGAAGTATTAATCCTAATGCAAGGATGGGAATGTGACCTAGTGAGTATCACTGAGACTTGGTTGAATGAGACCCATAACTGAAACATGACTCTGAAAGAGCATTCAAAAGAAACAGAGTGGCAAAAAGTGGGGAAGCATATAGAGTTGTATATTGAATGATGTAATATGATTTTGATGTAATATGATCTTGGGGGACTTTTGTTTTAAATCTTCTAGCTTTGGAATCTGCCTCAGGAAACTCCCACACCCAATTTCTGACTCCTTAGATTGCTTCTGGCCTCAGGAAACTCCCCACAGATCAAACCCCTGAGACAATAGTGAATAAGACTACTCCTCAATTCATTGCCAACTTGTAAATCTTGTCAGTAATAATCTGATCAACTAAGAACCACTTTTCCTACCTACTAGCCATAGAATTAGCATACCTATGATTGAAAGCTACATAAATATGTCTCTTTGCTTCTGTTTTGCTACAGAATTCCTTAATAATTCAGTCCACTTTGTAATGAAGTTATATTGCAATAAAGCTTTGTCCCTTGACTAGGAGATAGGTTCAAGCCTGCAAATTCTTTTGAAACACCTCAAGACACCAATCTGGAGAACTTTTGGGGTCCCTCTTTTCCAACCTCAACATTGAAGATATTTATGTGAAGAAATCCCAGAGACTAGAGGTCAGGGTAGGATTTTGTTGGAACCAACTTGAACAAACTTGAGAGAACCAGCCAATTGTTAAATTTTTCAGTGTGATTATTTATGCAAGTGTCTAATCAAGCACTCTTCCTTCCCAAAACAGAGCAATTATTAATTTATTGGATTTTCTTAATGGTAATTTTATCTTTCAAAAAGTGCAATGAACAAGAAACAGGAGGAATTGTCATTTTGAACCTAATTTTGATGGGAATCCTGAAATTAGCTCATTCTCTCCTTTTTTCAGGAAATGCTAAAATGCTCATTCTGGGAATTTAGCTTCTAGACTGTCTTATTACCATAGGTAAGGCAACTGGAATGTGTCCAGATTGCTTTGGTTAGCATTTTTAAGAAACCTATGATGGGAACCCAGGCTTTCCCAGACTACCTTTATTAGTATTTTCTAAGCAGTCTCACATCTCAATATATATTCTTGTCCCTGTCTTTATATTTCCTCTGCTCCCTTGAGAAACCCTAAGGTTATATTTCCCCTATAAAACATGTGGTCATGATGAAGATCTTTGCTTGTCATTTTCAGGACTAAGCCCACTATAAGGTTCTTTTTCTCTGTCTCTGTCTGTCTATCTCTCCCTGTTCCCTCCTCCTCCACAATAGTGTCTTCCCTTTAATGGCATCTTTCTCCTTACTATACCTACCTCTGGTTAATCTGCTATATTCCTCTATGGATTTGGTCTGCCAGTCAATGGTGTACTTCTGTTGTGCCACAGTTCCATGTCTCAGTTTCCCTTAATTGCTCTGTCTCTATAGCAACCCTCCCCCCTTCTAACCATCAGGAATAATTCCAAAGAGTCATAAAACCTCCAGATGGCCCATCTCAAACACCTAGACATCCCCCTTATCTTTTGGCTTCAGACTCAGTGGCTCCTAGCTTCTTCCCAAACTTATCAGAATTTATCCCTTCCTCCATACCCCCAACCTGTCAGAACTGAATTGAGAGTCCTTTCCTGGAACTCCACTACCTCCAGTACCCAACCTCTCCTCCTGCCTCTTGAGCTCTTTGTTTCCCTGAGCACCAGGAGCCCTATAAGAATCCTTAGAGCAAATTCACTAATTGCTGGATACTTTGAGATCCAGAGAGCTGGCTAATGGCTGCCAGTCTATCTCTCTGGAACTGGGTGCTTTGAGACAGGAGTCCCATTCAGTCCTGCTCCATAGTTATGATTCTAAACTCTCCAATTAACATTAATAAAATATTACCTAGTCTCCAATTTGTAGTACTGCCAAAGTTTCTCACGGAGCACAATACTTCCACCTTATGGTATATTCCCTTTCTCCTGGTTAATTGAGTTCCACTAGGGAACTTGTCTTTTCCATTGTTAATTGTAAAAAAAACAAAAAAACCCCAAAACTATATGTTCTCCCAAATCTATTTCATATTTGCCACTCCAGGTGCCTATTTTGCCTCTTAATTTGTCTGTAACCTCTTCTCCTAAATAAATGTGCCTTTTGGCAAAGAGAATGGCCATTGTGAATTTGTCACATGTGTACTTTGAACAAGGAATCACTACTCTGACCTCATCACTTTCATCTAGAAGGAGTAAGTGGTAAGGATCTCCAAAGATAAGATCCAATTTTTGTTTAAGATAGTAGTGAGAAAGACTGGATCTCTTTGTAAGCCTCAGCAAACTCTGAAAATAACCTCAGAAAGACCAATGATAAAAAATGCCAAAATATCTGTAAGCCTTCCTCCATTAAACTGGAAACTCCTTGAGAGCAGTTGTTTTTTGCCTTTCTTTTTATCCCCAGTGCTTGACACAATGAATAGCATATAATTAGTACTTGATGAATGTTAAATTACATTAAAATGCATTAATGATGCACTTATTGTACAATATTAAGAAATTGTTCATTGATTAGAGAAACAAATAAAGCATTTAATCCTATTCAAACTGCATAAAAAGATCAGTGGAGGCAGAGAGAGGAAATACACTAGGAAAGCCAACAGGACTTTGATGAGAACTCTGGACCAGCTTATTTTCAGAATTTGCTAACAACCCATTCAGTTACTATTTTCAACATTAATGGGAACACACATTTTCTCAGGCTGTCTTGATTAGTATTTGAGACAGCCTGATGGAAACTCAGTTTTCTGAGTTATCTTTAAGACAATGTCAACATCTTAATACACATTCTTGCTACTTCCTAGATCCCAATTTTATTTCCACCTATTCCCTCTGAGCTACCAAACTCCTTCCTGGTTCCTCTCCTTATTCCCCAGATCCTATCTTCCTTACTCCTCTGTCTCCCCTGAGCCATGTCCCCCAAAAGCAAATGGCTCAAATCACCTGTGACTCTGCTTTGCTTCATTCTGGTTGGTTTGAGCCAGTGTGCTATTTATGTAATAAAACAGCAAATCTCTGCTACCTGTGATGCTATGGCTCTGATATAATTTCTTTATGCCATGAACTGAATCTCTACTATACTATTTTTATGATATTCTATTATAATTATGCTCTCCCAAATCTATTTCATATTTCTACTCCATATTACCACTTTTGGTGCCTTTAATACCACTTCAACTTCATTTATATACTATAGTCAGTGAAGGAAGAAAGGGAACCATTGCAGGTTCAAGCTCCCACAAAGAGACCTGAATCCACCCAGTGCTTTGAAAAGATGAGTTAAAAGCCATCATGAGATCTAGTAATTGAGGACTTGAAGCCAGATCCTAACTTCTATCTTTCAGAGTAGAAGTGGGAGATAGAAATCTGCCTTCCCCCAAGGAGGATAGGGACAGATTATACTCTTCAGAATCACAGCATGAAACAGTGCCAACTCAATACATGAACACCAAAGTCTAAGTGGCATATGCAAAGATGCTGAGGTTAGCATGATCTTCAACATTTTACTTGTCCCCATGAAGGTAATAGAAGAGGAAAGAAACAACTTTCATATGGGCACCATGACAGGAGAAGATAAAGACTAATTTGAGTAAGAAACTGAAGAGGATAACCAGGAGACTAAGATAAAAGCCAAGTACTGAGACATAAGGTAGAGTCATATACTATATAATTTAGCAGCACAATCTGCATCTAGACTAGAGAAGGGAGAG